>CAUYPK010126462.1:15000-55372 GCA_963574355.1 Loris lydekkerianus | reverse complement strand
AACTGCCTCTACCTAGATACAGCCAATGTGGTACCATGCCACTGGCCCGACCCTGTCACTCACCTCTTCCCCCGCCTTCTTTCCCTGCCCCTTCTCCACAATAAAAAAATAAAAAATAAATAAAAAAAATAAAAAAAAAATAAAAATAAAAAAATAAAAAATAAATCCATAGTGATCTGAAAAAAAAAAAAAAAAATAAAAAAAAAATAAAAAGTTGATATTAGAGTGTCCAATAATGGCACGGTAGATGTAAATAGACTTTCCGGAGATTTGATGTCATCTTTCTTTAAGGTCATTAAAGGAACTTAGAAATATACTGATAGTGCCTCTGGTGAAGGATATAGGACCTTTCCAAGTAATGCAAAAGACAAAGAGTTTAGTTTGGAAAGGAGTTATTAGCTCCAGGGATTGATACTACCATTAGGTCATTAGAATTTAATGAAAAGGAATAGCCTGTTTATCCCTTCACCTAGACCTGAGGGTGTCCAGTATCAGTGAATTCTCTAATTTAAACTATTCAAACAACAATAGGTATTTATGCTTTGGACTCTTGTAGAATCAGAAGTCTTTCTGTTGCAGATGAGGAATTCCTCTTGAAAATATTTCAAGCAAACACTGAAATTTAATGGTCTATCTTAACAAGAAATCCAGATGTGGCTCCCAAATAATGCAAAGCTCCTGCAGTGGTCCAATTACACTTCTATTGTTGCTTCTCTCCATTGCTTCCTATCTCTCTGGTGTTTCTGATTCTCTCCTGTTGCACATATATTTTCTCCACATGTAGAAAATGACTCAAAGATAGCTGAAACTGTATTCCCATAGCCAACAGAAAACCCCCAGGGAAGCTTCCAACTGGCCCAGCTTAGGTCCCATTTTGCACTCCTCTCACCAAAGTTCAACACACACAATCATTAGCCTCTCCACACAGAGAAGGGAAAAAAAGCTGACCAAGAAAGCAGAAGAGTATACAGTAAGGAATTTAATTTTGACCAAAAAAAGGTCTGGCTTTTGCCTTCAACTTCTAGGAGAGAATTTCTTAGCCATTTGAATACCATGCCTAAAATGAATGTCTACATTTTCCTGGGGATTGGGCCAACAAGAGAATAACAGTGAATTAGGGTGGCAAATGGAAACCACAACAAATAATGTGATGTGGGAGAGTGCTTTGGGTCACAAAACTTGACCTCTTGAGGGACTCAGAGCAGGTCAGCCATGTGGCAGTGAACTATTTTTACAGGATGGAGCCCCAATAAAGATTCTACACACTGAGGCTCCAGCAAGCTTCCTTTGCTGGCAAAAGTCCCTGTGTGCTGCCACACCTTGATATTGGTAACATAACTCCATCCTGACTTCACAGGGAAAAATAATTGCAAGCTCTGTGTGTGATACTTTTCCTGGCCTCTGCTTTATGCATCTCTTCACTTGAGTGATTTTTAATCTGTATCCTTTCCCTGCAATAAATTGTAACCATGAGTATAATAGCTTTAATGAGTTGTATGACTCTTTCTAGTAAATTACTGAGTCAAAGTGTGGTTTGAGGACAGCCCCCACTCAACTTGCAACTGGTGACAGAAGTGACAAATGATCTTATGAGCTGTGTTCCCTTTATTTTCACATTTAGGGAAAATATCTCAGTGAAAGGTATAGATAAAATATTCTGGGTAGTCAAACATTATAATTAACATACAGAAACAGCCTACCAACACAGTTTATAACAATTCATCTGTAATTCCCTAAACTCAGAAATATTCTTAAATCAGATTATTAATGGGAGATATAAGTACTCAGAGTTCATACAAATATTTGGGAGACAGCCATATTTTTCTGAGAAGTAAATAAATAAATAAAATCAGGAATATAAAAATGCTACCTTGAGTAATTAAAAATACTTTGAGATAGGGCAGCACCTGTGGCTCAAGGAGTAGGGCACCAGTCCCATATACCAGTAGGGTGGCGGGTCCAAACCCAGCCCCAGCCAAAAACAAAACAAAACAAAACAAAACAAAACAAAACAAAACAAAAACTTTGAGATATAAGCAAATGAGATGCTCATAAGGTATTTATTAATGAAAATTAAGGAGGTAAGAGGAATTGAAAACCTATATTCATATTTTAAAATGTATCATTTTCCTTCAGACTTTACCTCATGTAACTTAAGTTGTTGTATTAGAAAAACTCAAAAATCATTGTTCTAGTTATAATAAGAGATGTTATAATAGAAAACATGTAAATCCTCTTATTTGTGGGAATTCATACTTGAATGTGGAATCTGGAAATCAAAAATTTTCTCTTTACTATACAAGCTGATGAATACTTAGTATTTAAAATAACTTAGCACTATTAGGCATATAAAGCTAAATGCATATGTAATAATAATGACTGTTGTATACAGAACAACATGGAATATAAGTGCATCCCCCACACAGGAAAAAATGATTGTATTTTAGAAAAATGGAAGAAGAAAGAAAAGGCACCCACAGAACCAATGATTATTCCCTTGAATTTTCTTACAAAGGGTTATTATTCTAGTGAAGAAACACTAAATGTTGGTAACAGCTTTCTGCCATAAATTATCCATAATTATTTAAATTATTTGTGCAGTAAATGTATGTAGTTCTCATTTCATGAAGTGATCCTTCATAAATTATAAGTTAAACAATTTTTCTGGAATTGCTATAGATATATGTTGTTAATATGTTTGTTCAACTCCAAAGTGCACATATTTTTCACATTTCAACTTTATAATGGTAACCTGCTTCCTGATTTAAAAAAAAACTTATTTTTTTTCTGAAATGCTGTTATCCATCTAATCGTTTTTGTCATAGTCAATGGCATCTTGCTAAGAAATATTTACAGTGAAACAGGTCTCGAATAAATAGAATACTATGTAAGTGTTACATCTGATTATACATGATAGAACGTTATCCTAATAAAACATGTTAATAATAGATGGGAGTATGATTCATTACAGAAAAAGAGTTAAACTAAATAAACAATATTATTTTTAAAATCCTGGATGCTGGTTATTTGAAACACAAAATTCAATAATTACAACCTTACTCTCTATACTCTGCATTCCTCTTGGTGGTTTCATTGATTCCCATGACTTCAACTCCCATGAGGTTGCAATGATTGCCAAATCATGGTTCTCTGGCCCAGAAATCATTTCAAATACTCAGAGCTATAGATTCAGCACTCTATTATACCTTTTTTTCATCTTTTATTTAAGTGAATTTGGGGGGTACAAGTGGCTATTTGTTACATAGATGAATTGCATAGTGCAGCAGTCTGGACCTCTAATTTACTCATTGTACATATTGTGTACTTTGTACACAACAGGTGATTTTTCATCCCACACCTCCCTCCCACCTTCCTCCTTCTGAGGCTCCTGTGTCCATTAAGTCACTGTGTGAACACACATACCTTTCAGCTGCCAATTATAATTGAGAACATGTGGAATTTGTTTTGTTTCTAGGTTACTTCATTTAGAATAATGGCCTCCAATTCCAACCAAATTGATGCAAAAGACATTATTTTATTCTTTCTCATGAATGAGAAGTATTCCATGGTGTGTGTGTGTGTGTGTGTGTGTGTGTGTACAGTTTAAGTATGAAACATCTAATTTCCTTAATTACCAAGTTTCTCAGTTAATACCTCTGACATTTCACTTTGATACATCTTGTTTATTTTTCTTGTGAAGGTGCATCCTCATTCTTTTAAACATATGTTTTGGCTTGTGATTATGTTTCAAAAAAAGGTTTAGAGCAATTTTTTGCAAAGCCATAGATAAGTCAAAAGTTTGTGTTACTTTTTAATATGAGTTTCATCATGGAACCAATGCAGCTCAGACAGCTCAAAATACAAAGGAAATTGTTTGGGAAAGATAGAGCTAATGAGTGCTCAGTATGTCAATGGTTGAAAAAGTTCCATTCTGGTCATTTTAATCTTTAAATGAGCCATGTGTGCAACCCAAGACCAACGTGAATAATGAGCTAAAAGCTATAGTGGAAGTGAATCCTTCTTAACATACAGGTGAATTAGCAGCAAAATTTGATATGACTAGTCCAACAATATTGGATCATTCAAAACAAATTAGCAAGGTAAAGAAGCTGAAGAGATGGATTCCATGAATTAAATGAGCATAAGAAGAGAAATCATCTCAAAGCTTGCCTTTCTTTGCTGTTACTCCAGAAAGGCGAACCATTTCTACACTATAGTGTTACATGTGATGAAAAATGGATTTTTTTATGACAATTGCACACATTTGGCATAATGGGTGGATAATAATAAAGTGCCAAAACATAGTCCAGAACCAGATATTCATCAAAAAAAAAAAAAAAATACTAATGATGTCTGATGGTCCAGTGCTGGTATTATCTACTGAAGAATCCTGGTCACCTAAGTACAGTGATATCTACTACAACTAATTGGATGAAATTATAAGGATGTTTGTGATTAAGTAGCTCAGATTGGTCAATAGAGATAGGCCAATTCTTTTGCAAGATGATGCTTGACACATGCCACATAAACAGTACTGCTCATACTACAGAAGCTAGGCTTGGAATTTTTCTGTCATCTACCATATTCACCAGACCCTGCACAAACTGACTACCACTTTGGACTACTTCTTTCAAGGAAATATATTCAATTCTCAGCAAGCTGTGGGAAACTCCTTTTAAAATTGCATCACCACTCATTCCCCAGGCTTCTTTGCTTTTGGCATAAACAAACTACCATTAAGATGGCAACACTATGTTGATAGTTCTGGCACTTATTTTAGTTAATTGTACTGCTTCTTGTTTGAGATATAATAAACCAAACTTTTGATTAGAAATCAGACATTTCATACTTAATGACCTAACATATGTTTACCACATTTTCTTTATATAGTCATCAGTTGATGGGCACTTAGATTAATTTCATATCTTTGTGATGGTGAATTGTGCTGTAATTGTGCAGGTATCTTTTGGACATAATGACTTCTTTTCCTTGCTACTGAAAGGGAATATCTCACTACCCCAGCAGTGAGATTTCTGGATCAAATGATAGATATACTAGCAGTTTTTTTGAGGAATCTCCATATTATTTTCCCTAGAGGTTGTACTAATTTACATTCTCACTAGCAGTGTGTAACTGTTCCCTTTTTACCCCATCTGCATCAACGTCTATTGTCTTTTGACGTTTTTTATTATGACCATTCTAACTAGGGTTATGTAGTATCTCATTTGGGTTGTAATTTACATTCCCTGATGATTAGTAATGTTGAACATCAAATCAAGAACTCAATACCATTTATCATAGTGGCAAAAAAAAAAAAACACCTAAAAATATACTGAATCAAGGAGGTGAAAGATATCTACAAGGATAATTATACAACGCTGATGAAAGAAATTGCTGCTGATACAAACAAATGGGAAAATATACCATGCTTATAGATTGAAAAGAACAAACATCATTAAAATGTCTATACTGCTCAAAGTGATTTACAGATTCAATGCAATCCCCATCAAAATATCAACATCACTTTCCACAGAATTAGAAAAAAAATGACCCTGAATTTCATATAGTGTTTATTGTTAACTTTATAGGAATGCTTTTTGTTTTCTTAAGTTTTCTATCACTGGGCAGCCTTTTTTTCCTTAACATTGTTTTTACTGTAATCTATTACAAGATGCTTTAGGATCAGGATATAAGAACGTTTGTTTAAAGAATTCGTAAAGTCACTATGTTCGTGTTTATGAGATTGACTTCAAAATAATAAACTGCTGATTATAAATTTAAGAAAAGAAATATAAAATTCCCAAATAGCCAAAGCAACCGTAAGCAACAAGAACACATATGTCGGTATCACATTACCTGACTTGAAATTATACTACCAGATGGTAGTAATTAAAATAGCATGGTAGTAGTATAAAAGTAGACACAAAGATCAATGAAACATGATAGAGAATGCAGAAATAAAACCACACAACTCCAATCAACTGATCTTTGGCAAAGAAGACAGAAACATATGCTGGGAAACATATCTCCTATTTAATAAATAATTCTGAGAAAATTGGAGAGCCACAGAAGAATGAAATAGGATGGGCAGTGCCTGTGGCTCAAAGGAGTAGGGCACCAGCCCCATATGCTGGAGGCAGCGGGTTCAAACCCAGCCCCAGCCAGAAACTAAAAAAAAAAAAAAAAAAAAAAAAAAAAAAGAATGAAATAGGATCCCTGTCTCTCACCAGACCAGATACAAAAATTAACTGAAGATGGATAAAAGATATAAATGTAAGACCCAACAGAATAAAAATTCTAGGCAAAGAGTTTATGACTAAGATGCCAAAAACAAATACATCAACCACAAAAATAGATGAGTGGCACTTAATTAAACAGACATTTCTGCATAGGAAAAGAAGTAATCAATACACAACCTACAAAATAGGAGAAATAATCACAGACCATACATCTAGAAAAGAACTAATATCCAGAATCTGTGAGAAACTCCAACAAATCAGTAAAATAAATAAATAAATAAATAAATATTAAAAAGTGAGCAAAAGAGATGAACATTTTTCAAAAATACAAAATGGCCAACCATGTGAAAGAGTATTCAATATTTATTATACATTTTACTTATTCACTTAGAATTTTTTAAATAATGTATTGTGTCATATAAGCAAATTGAACTTAACATAGACAAAATTAACAATGTATACCCCCACCCCCTTTTTTTTTTTTTTTTTAAGAAAATGGGCAGCTCTCTTTATTCTCTACTCTGTATTAACTCACCAAGAGTTAGGGCCAGATAAAATAAGTGAAGCTATCACTAAGCCTTTACAAGGCTCAACCAATTAACTTTAGGATAACGTGAATCTCACACCTTAGGGTGTCTCATATCCATCTTACCATATCTTGTATTGCCTTTGCCTTGGTTAATAGTCTTATCATCTGTCTTATGGACAATAAAAGTTATATCTTGGCTAGTCCCTCTGATCCTTTATTTATGCTAAATTTACTTCAAAACCTATGAATTTCTTTGCCTTAGATAGTAGCACCACTATACTACAATATAATGCAACATTCAGACCCATCTATATATTAACTCATCGAATGAGCCTAAATGCACCCATAATATAGATATTATTCCAATGTTCAAATGGGAAAACTGAAAACTTTGTGATTCCCATCACTTATATATGGACAATCAAACAACTTGAAATAAAATTTTGTTTTATCCGAAACCAGGGCATATTTTATTGTGCTGCATAGACTCCTTCCTTGCTGTGTCACTGGTAAACAAATAGAAAAGGAACACATTCTTCTTAGTAAAGTATCTCAAGACTGGGGAAAAAAGAATCCAATGTACTCAATACTAGTATGAAACCAATATATAAACAACTACACACCCACACAAAAGAAAAAAAACCAAGTATAGTCTAGAAAGGGGAAGAGGAAAGAGGGAGGATCTCACCTAATATGCCCAATGTGAGGGTGTTCAACATGCCCTCTGGGTGAAGAGCTCAAGTACAACTTGACTTCACCTGAGAATTGAAAACAATGTAACCTACACATTTGTAACCTCATATTAATCTGATATTAAAAAATTCTACCCCCCCCCCAAAAAAAAAAGAAAAGGAAGATAGGGACCAGAAGGGGAACAGACAATTTCTACAGGACCAGGGCAAGGATTTTAAAAAGGGCAGTTTGAGAAATGGTACATGTACACTTAACAAAATTACCTAGGAAGGTAATTTAGTGAGTTACATGGAATAGGTGGCAGGAAAGATACACTGGTGACACATTCCGCTGCACCGGGCCCATCACATGAAAGTGCCTCCTGTTACAATTGATGAAAAAAGGGAATGGCAGTGAGCATTGCTAACCATATTAATAGAATGCTCTTTAGGTCAGTTGCTGGTATGGCTGGGCATGCTTTTAATACATAAAGGAGAAGAAAAATATGCTCATGGGTTGTTTAAATGTTAAATATGATAGACTGTTTCTCCACTTCTGAGAGAGCCAGCAGGTATCCTGTCAGAGCACTTCAAGACCATGATGTCTGAGAGTCAGACAAGAAGCTGGCAGAGACCTGAGTGGTCTGGGAGAATATAATAAAGAGTGGTCTTTTCAGAGATTAAAAAATGTATAGTATTAAAGACAAGTAAAACTCTCTACACAGAGTCTGAGCATCATAAAAGATTTGATGTGTTTCTGACAGACACGTCAAAGGATTAAACCCAGCAAATAAGAATACATAGAAAAATGCCTGATTTAATTGTAAGAAGGTTGCTTATGATTTTATGTGTTTGAGGACATATTACTAAATTAATTATTAGTATTGTTAGTAAATAATAATAGATTAGAATAATCTTTATATTTATATATCTAATAATATTTATTAATAAATAATAAAAGATTTAGAAATAAACACTAGTCAGAATCCTGACAGGAAGAAGACTACAGCCAATTAACAAATCTGAAAGTCCAGGATGGTTACACAGCTTCTCATGGAATGGAAGTCAGCTCTTAGGAAAGACATTTCTAACACCCTTGAATTTTTGCTACTCTTAGAGTAATCATTCCTTTGTAACTCAATATTCTCTGTAATAAGAGAAGTGGGGGGAAAAAAACTAAAACTAAGAGATAATTCCATTTATTTTTAATATTTGGTCTAGAAATTCATTACATGATTTTCATCATATTAAGTTTACTGTGATTAATTTTTAGCCCTATATTAGTCTTAAATAAATGAGATAAAAACTCACAAAATGTTATTTATTTTTATATCACTCAGAAAAGCTCAAATTATTACATTCTGCTTGAAAAGGCATTACTTTCACGTTTTAATATCCTCCCAATCTCATCACTGGAGCTGAGAAAACTGTAATGTCCTGAATACCCATGACTTTGCTCCTCCTCTAAGTCCAGGGGCCCCTATGGACATGTGGCCTCAGAAAGCACAAGCCCGCAGGCCTCCCACGTGGGTTTGATAGACAAGTTTCTTCTGCTCCTAAGTACTTCATTCTCTGTCCTCCCCATGTTTATATCTTCTGAGTGCTTCTTCAAAAATCAAACAGACTAGGTGTTTCCATAGATGAACACTTTCAGAGAGAAAACTTCCAGTGTTCTGGAGAAATCTAACTTCTGCACTAAACGTTTTAGGCACTAAAAGTGAATGCTAGACATGATTGAATGCAAATTATGTAGCTATCCCTGGGTGAGACAGACCTACTCCAGTCTTTAGTAGCAAGAGAGAAAGAAACGTCATTTTGGATCTATTTTCTCATAACAAGAAGTCTTAGACAGGTTATGAGAGTTCTTAAGGGAAAAATTAGACTATGTTTTTCTATTGTTAAATATAAATAATTCTCTGTAGTAATTGCTCTGCCTCAAACTCTAATGACCTCTCTTTTATGTAGACTACCCAGGTAAGATGCAGAAAGTCCCAGCCATGAAATATATAAGTGGGAAGTGGGACAGCAGCCTGCTAGTCAGACTGATGTCCACTAATGAACAAAATGATCAGGGACTACCTATTGCTAAAGTGAGAAGGCAGGTCAGAAAGTGGCCAGAGGCCCACAGTGTTTCCAGAGGACTGAACTGATGAGGGAAGCAGAGAAACCACAGAGCTCTGGAACCCAGGACAGTAGTCAGAGACTAGCTCTGCACCCGATTCTGTCCACACTAAGCCTACTACGGTGATGGCAGGGAATTAGTCTGTGATGGTTATGCCAATTGATTGTGGATCATCTTAAAATATCTTCTTATACTGCAAGAAAGAGAATAGTAAGTATTTGGAGAAAAGGGGAAAGAAAGAAGAAAACAGAAAGGAAGGGAGGGAGGGAGAAGGGGAGGAAAGGGGAAGTTAACAGAAGAAAGGAGGAACCTGGGAAAAAGAGCAACACACTGGTTGAAAGAAAGACATGAGACAAAAGATACACACAGAGCCATGCATTGATTACTGACGAGGATGACAAGGATATGGTCTGAAAGATGTGCTGTTAGGCAATTTTTGTGTGTGAACATCTTAGAGTATACTTACACAAGCCTAAATGGTGCAGGCAACTACACCCCTGGGCTACGGCATAGCCTATTACCTCTAGGCTGCAAACCTACATCCTGTGTTACTGTCCTAAATGCTATAGGCACTTGTAACACAATGGTAAATATTCATGTATCTACATATCCAAACATAGAAAAGGTACAATAAAAAGTACAGCATAAAAGGTAAAAAATGATATGTGTAGAGGGCACTTACCACGAATATGAGAACTGATGAGTTTGAGGACTTACTACTGTGCACTTATGTTGGCCACCCTGTAAAAACAACTCAATAAGGTTTCATAACTTCGGTATATGCATGTCTCACAGCTGGGTTCATATAGATGTGTGGCGGTGTCTTGCTGAGTGGCATTCATTATTGTCTTTGTATGTTTTTGTGTGCCCTCCTGAGAATGTTGGAGCTTGAATTAGAGCAATGAACAAACAGATTTTTTTTTTTTTTGGTTAAACTTAGCAAGAGTGGAAGAGAATTCAGGAACTTGTTAGTCCAAGTTTGTGGGGTAATTCCATCAAGAAAATGGCAGTGTACAAATGGATTAAATGTTTTTCTGAGGGGAGAGAAAGCATCACTGATGAAGAAAGGTTGGGGCAGCCAGTAAAAAACAGAATTGATTTAAAAATTACAAAAATCTGTCAAATTGTACGTCAAAATTCTTGGCTAACTGTGACAAGCATAGAAGACCAAGTAAACATCAATGGAGAAACAGTTAGAAAATCTTAATGGAAAATCTTGGCATGAGAAAGGCATGTGCAAAAATGATCCCAAAAGAGCTCACCAATGAATAAAAGCAAAGGAGAGTTGAAGTTTGCCAAGTCCTTTTAGAGAGGCAAGACGATATTTTGGGCAATGTTATTGCTGGTGATAAAACATGGGTGTACCAATAGGACCTTGAAACAAAGTGTCAAAGCACACGATGAAGTCAGCCAGTTCTCCAGAAACAAAAATGTTCCATCAGTCCAAACCAAGAATCAAAATGATGTTACTAAACCTTTTAGAATATTAGAGGGATTGTTCATTATAAATTTGTACCAATGAACAAACAGTTAACCTAGTTTACTTATTTGCAAGTGCTGAAAAGGCTCAGAGTCAGTGGAGATCAAATAGAAAACGTGATCTACCACCACTTGGCAGAAATAAGGTGATTCTTTCACCACTTGCCAAGCCAAGCAGTGTTGGGAAACACAGCTAAAACAAAAAGCTTAAGTAAGATCCAGAGTCTTATAACACAATATAAAAATGTCCACGTTTCAATTAAAGTCATTCATCCTACCAAGAACCAGAAAGTCTGAAACTGAGTTAACAAAGGTAATAAGCAGAAGCCAAAACTAAGGTGACAGAAAAGTTGAAATTATCTGAGAAAGATTTTAAAGCAACCATGACAAAACTACTTCCATAATAATTGTGTACAGAAATGCCAGAACAACAACAACAAAAAAAAATAGATAGGCCCAGAAGAGAAATACAGTCTCAATAAATAAAGACAAAGTATAAGTAAGAAACAAATAGAAATGTCAGACCTGAAAAACACAATGGTAAACCAGAAATCTCAGTGGTGGGCTCAGCACTAGAGTTGTTGAGGGTAGAGAAGCACATAGGAAAGGGTCAGGGAGCTGGAAGACAGAAATGTTGACTACCAAATCTGAATAAAGAGAAAATAGACTAGAATAAAAAAATAGAGTCTCAAACACCCATGGGGCTACAACAAAAGATGTAGCATATATATCATTAGGGTCTTATTAGTGGAAGAGAGAAAAAGTTGGGCTTACATGCACTTAAAGAAATGATGACTGAAAATTCCCCAAATTTGATAAGAGAAATAAACCTATAAATTCAAGACACTGAGCAAATCCCAAACAGGATACATACAAAGAAATTCATGGCAGGATAAATTATAGTTAAACTTTTACAAACTAAAGACAGAGAAAAAGTTTTGAAAACAGCCAGAGAAAATGATGCCTTATCTAGAGGACAAAAACAGTTGGAATGACAGTGTATTTCTCATGAGAAACCACGGAGGCCACAAGAAAGTGACGCAGTATTTTTCAAGTGCTGAGTGGAAAGAACTATCAACTCAGAATCCTATCCTGGCAAAAGAATATTTCAGGGATAAAGAAGAAATAAAGACATTCTCATATGAAAGAAAACTAAAAAAAAAAAAAAAAAAAATTGTTATCAACAGACCTACCTAAAAAAGTGACTAAAGGAATTTCTCTAAGCAGAAAAGAAACAAGATAATAAAAACCTTGCAGTCTCAGCAAGGAAGAAAGAACATGGTAAGGAAAAACACGGGTGACTATAATTGAGTTTTCTTCTCCTCTTAAATTTTATAAGTTATGTTTTTTGAAATGACAATAACACATTGTTTAGTGTGGTTCTAAATGGATACAGAAGTACTATTTAAGATAATTATGACTGGGGGAGCGTAAATGGACATAAAGGGATTTTAGAGTTCTATACTTCCTTGAACTGTTTGATGATGACACCAGCAGATTGTGATACGTTATGTATCCATAATATCTAAAAGAAATCACTAAGCTAAACAAATACATACATCTGCTAGGGTTTGAATGTCGCCTCCAAAACTCTTGGTGAAAATTAATTAACTCTTGTATTAAGAGATAGGACTTTCCAAAGGTGATTACGTTATAAGGGTTCTGCCTCATGAATGGATTAAAGTCATTATCAAAGAAGTGGATTAGTTATTGTAGGAGTGGATTAGTTACCATGGGCATGAGATCCTGGTAAAAAGATGAAGTACATCCCTTCATCATCTCTCTGTCTTGTGCATTCTTACTCTCTCTTGCCCTTTTTTGACATGTGATGCCTTCTACCCTGTTATGACGCTGCGAGAGGCCCTCACGGAGGTCACCTTTCAGTCTTACACTTCTCAGCCTCCAGAACTATGAGCAAAATAAACTTCCTTTCTTCATAAATTACTCAAGACTGTGATATCCTACTGTAGCAGCAGAAAACAGACAAAGACAATCTCTAAAATCCTACAGATAAATAAAAATTAGAATTAAAAAAATGTTCAAATCAGTCAAATGTAGAACATAAATGTCTAAAAACAATAATCAAGTAAAAGAGGCAACAGCTGTATTGATTGATTTGATGTAAAAACATCAGATTGTAGAAAAAAATCAACACATTACACCCCACATATGCATAAATGTATTCATGATCTATATGTACATGATTTAATAAATAAATAAATGTTAAAATAACCCACAATAAAGAGGAAATAATTAAAAGAAAATAACATGGCACATCTAAGCTTTAATGTACCCATCATTACATTAAATTTAAGTGGTCCAAGTGCATCAAAGAATGGATTTAATCCATTGATAGAATGAATTTTAAAATGTGGCCTTACTATATGCTATCTATAAGGAACTCACATCAAATATAATGATATAGGCAGATTGAAAACCAAAGGATGGCAAAATATTTTATATGTAATAATTAATGAAAGGAAAGTCGAAGTGTTTATTTTAATAACATAGACTTTAGACAAAGAAAATTACTAAATTATATAATTATGTGCATTTCAATTCACCAAGAAAGCCTGTCAATCCTAAATGTGTGTGCGCCAAACTACAGAATTCCCAAATCTGTTAAGCAAAAACTAATAGAACTAAAGAAAAAAAAAAAAAAATCAACAAGTTCACAGTCATAGATGAAAAGTTTCATACATTTTCTCAACAACTGATAGAACAACTAGAAGAATGACCAGCATGGATATAAAAGGATTCAACAACACCATCATCAAAAATAGGATGTAGACAGCATTTATAGAATATTCCACCTAGCAACAGCAGAATGCACATTCTTTTCAAGTGTTCAGAGAATACATGCCAAAAAAGAGCATACACAAAGCTATACACAGGTGTCTTCCCTGGCTGCAATAAAATCAAACCAGAAAATTATAACATAAATATGGCAGGAAAATACCCAAACACTTGTACAATTAACAATACATGTCTAAAAAAATATCCATAGCTCCACAGATCAAAGAGGAATAATCAAGAGAAACAAAAATACATTGAATTGCATTAAAATGAAAATACAATTGTTATGGGTGTGTGTCCTTTCAAAATTCTTACATTGAAGTCCTGATCTCACACATATTAAGAGACACCCTCTTAAATAGGTAATTAATTTAAAATGCAATTATAATAGATCTTATTTTAAACATGACTATGAAAATGAAATTTGAGTGCACACACACATAGAGGAAGGATGTCATGTAAACTTGAAGTGAGCCATCTCTAAGCCACCAAAGATGCCTTAGAACAAAAAACAACCCTAACACCACCTTGATTTTCAATTCCAGACTTCAGAATTGTGAGAAAATAAATTTCTATTGTTGAAGCTGCCTAATCCATGGCATTTTGCTATGACAGCACTAGCAAACTAATATTACAACATGTCCAAGTTTGTGGGACGGCTAAAGCAGTTCTGAAAAGTGAATGTATAGAACTAAATATGTATAGTCAAAAAAGAAAAATTCTTAAATCCATAATCTAAACTCTAACCTTGAAAATTTAGAAAAAGAAAAACAAATAAACTCAAGGCAAACAAAAAGAAAATATTGTTAGAATAGAAACTCAATGATAGAAAAACAGAAAAATAAATCAATGAAATAAAGAACTAGTTCAATGAAAAGATCAATAAAATTGCAAACTTCTAGGAAGAATGACAAAGGAAAAATGACAGACTCGTGTTATCCACATTAAGAATAAAACAGGAGATATCACACTACAGACACTGTAGATGTCAAAAGGGTAAGTCAATACTCCACATTTAAATTTGACAACTTAAGCAAAACGACCAATTGCTCCAAAAAAAAAATGTAAACTGCTTATATGTCACCCAATATATGATAAGTAATTGAACAGCCTTGTAACTATTAAGGTTATTGAATTTACAAACTTTAAAAATTTCAAAAGGAAATTTTCAGATCAAGATGGACCCTACAGTAGTCTCTAAAACTTTTAGAGATGAATTAGCAGTAATTCCATACATTCTTAAAAAAAAAAGGAAGAAATATTTCCTGCTTTGATTTTATTAATCGAGTGTTACTTTGACACCAAAACCTGATAAAAATAGCAAAAAATATATAACAACCAATATCCCTCATGAATGCTGATGCAAACCCTCATACTATATAAAATATTATTAGTAAACAGCACTAAACAAAATATAAAAAGAATTCCACATTGTTGTGACCCACTAGGTAGTATTCTAAAGATACATATTTGGTTGACTATTTTAAAATATCAATGTAATTTGCCATATTAACTAAAAATTAAAAATTATGTGATTGTGATCAAATGATGCAATGAAAGGATTTTAACAAAATTTAACATTTATTCAAGATTTAAAACTCTCAGAAAAATAGAGATATAGAGGGGCTTTATCAACCTACCAAAGAACATCTACAAATTAAACAATACTAACATTATACTTAAATGAGAACAGAAAGCTTTCCCTCTAAGATTGGAAACAGGCAAGAATGATCACTCTCATTACACTGTATGCTGAGTCATTTTTATAGTATTAATCATTGTACTGCATCAAATGTTTAAAAGGAAGATTACTTTGGCTATGGTCTAAAAAAGTTTTCTAGGCTAGTTAAATCCCTGTGTCATACAGTTGCATGTATAAGTAAATCACTTTAGCTTTTATTTAGCTCTACCTTTGTAAATGTATGGAACCTGTTGTAGAATGTTCCAAATTCAAGTTCTCTCTTCTCTCTCTAAACTCAGTCACACTGCCCTCTGTAAACATGGGATATGTCTAGGTTTTATTATTTACCTCTATCTTCCCCACTGTCTCATTTTACCAAATGAGAATCACAAAACCTCTTGATTCCTGGTCATACCTAAGATTCCAATACTTATCATGGAATTATTGGCTTAAAACTTCAGGATATGTTCTCAGCTTTGAAAGAATGTGATTTCTTAGCTGTTTTGAAGATCAGCAGCCAGATGTGTAACTTTGATGTTATGTTCCCACATTCCTGTCAAAGCTTCAATCTATTAGCCAACGTCTCACTGGCTAATACACACTAATACTCACTGGCTAACACAGTTTGTGTTTCTCTTTCTGTTTTCTCTTGAATGATGGGTGATTTCAAAGTTTAAAAATGTGACAATTTTATTTCAAAAATATGTTAATTTTTTTGTTTAAAGGGTTATTATAGTGATTTAAGCAAAGATATTATAGATAAGATCATAGCATCCCAATTTCTTAAAAAATACCACTATTCTATATATATATATTTTTTTTTTTTTTTGCTGTGTATAATACATACTTTTTTTGCCCCAATTTATTTTATTAAATTATAGCTGTTTACATTAATGCAATCATGGGGTACAATGTGCTGGTTTTATATACAATTTGAAATATTTTCATCAAACATTAACATAGCCAAGACATTACTCAGAAATAAAAACAAAGCAGTAGGAATCACACTACCAGACTTCAGACTATACTATAAATCGATAGTGATCAAAACAACATGGTACTGGCACAAAAACAGAGTGGTAGATCTATGGAACAGAACAGAGAACCAAGAGATGAACCCAGCTACTTAACCGTTATTTGATCTTTGACAAGCTAATTAAAAATATTCAGTGGGGAAAAGATTCCCTATTTAACAAATGGTGCTGGGTGAACTGGCTGGTGACCTGTAGAAGACTGAAACTGGACCAACACCTTTCACCAATAACTAAGATTGACTCTCACTGGATTAAAGATTTAAAACTTAAGGATGGCGCCTATGGCTCAATGGAATAGGGCGCCAGCCCCGTATGCCAGAGATGGTGGGTTTAAACCCAGCCCCACCCAAAAACTGCAAAAAAAAAAGATTTAAACTTAAGACATGAAGCTATAAAAATACTAGAATACAGTGCAGGGAAAACAATTGAAGAAATCGGCCTGGGCAAATATTTTATGAGGAGGACCCCCCCCCACCGCCCCGGGCAATTGAAGCAGCTTCAAAGATACACTAATGAGACCTGATCAAACTAAAATGCTTCTGCACAGCCAAGAATACAGTAAGTAAAGCAAGCAGACAGCCCTCACAATGGGAGAAGATATTTGCAGGTTATGTCTCTGACAAAGGTTTAATAACCAGAATTCACACAGAACCCAAACGTATTAGCAAGAAAAGAACAAAGAACCCATCTCAGGGTGGGTAAGGGACTTGAAGAGAAATGTCTCTCAAAAAGACAGACACATGGCCTACAGACATATGAAAAAATGCTCATCATCTTTAATCATCAGAGAAATGCTATTCTGTATTATTTTTGAAATCATTGGCAATTATGACATTTTATCTTTTCCCTGTATTATAACTTACTTGCTCTTTAAATTTCCAACTTTTTAACCTTTAAAATTTATATTACATAGAAATTATACAAATATAATTTTTGTCATATGAATGTAAATATATTAAATATAAACATTAATTTTAAAAATAAATTTAGATTATAACAAAAGTTCTAGACTGAGTCACAACTTGATACTATGGTAATTTTATTTGGGGGTTGAGTTCATTTATTCCTTTGCAGAAACATGAGAAATATTTTTGGCAAATAAGTCATTAAAAAAAAAAACAACTTTATACAAAGTTTGAATGACCACTTCTTGAAAACTTTGTGAAATAATTTTTTAAGGCTTGTATTCATTCACCTGAGTGTGATTAAAGTGAAAAGTATTCTAAGCCTACCCACTAAGATTCTATTTTACCATAATAATAGATGTGGAGAAGAGGAAGACTGGTACAGGGGCCACTGAGTTACTGTATCTCCAAAATTGTATCATATAAGTAAATATAGAAATTAGGAGAGCAAAACCCAAAGCCCATGGAAAATGTCTGCAACAAAACATTTCCTGAGAAATCTGAGATGCCGAAACACCAGCAGGTGATGACACAGCAGCTATAGCTACACACTCATGATGCATATGGGAGGTAATGGAAGAAGCAACAGGGAGGATCACCAAGTAGATAAAAGATGCCATTTTTAAAGTTTGCTGTGTCAGTATGTGGGGAGACTGAGCTTAGGAGGAAATGTTATTCACTTTTATTTGAAGGTGAGCACAAGGATACCTCCATACCACCCATAAGAAATGGATAGAGTAGTTTGGGCTTTTGAACTCTCAAAACAAAAAAAATTGTCCAATGACACACACTGAGGGAATATTCCTAAGAAAAGAGCTCCTAAAAGAGGAACACAGGGAAACAGAGATAAAATAAGAACGGCAAAAACATAAGGGCAAATGTCATACTACATAAATTATAAAATAAGATAAAGAGAGAACAATTTGCTATAGGCAATGAAAGCATACCTGATGTGTACTGAAAATGCACTTAACAGTGGGAGATGGGAGCAGAAACAGTAGATACGTGAAAATGCAAGGTCATGTATTTGAACATTTAATGAAAACACCAGAAGACAGGGCTTTAGTGCCCTGACCTACCCCCCTTTATTCCTAAAAGTTTGTAAAAACTAATTCCACACCTTAAAATGAGCAATAATAAAAACTTAAGGTCTAATCTCATAAAAGTTATTATAAAAGTAAAATAAATGAGGAACAAGATAACTTTCTATAGTCAATAAAATATCCTAGAAAGGCACAGTGACAAAATAGATTTTAGAACTTCAACAAATATTTCAAAATGAGCTACGTTTAAAAAAAAAATAGAGGATGCTAAAAAATAAGATAAATAAGAATTAGAAAAATTCAAAAGTCAATATTAAACAGAAAATAAAAACAAAACTTATTTCAGAAATAAAAACTATAGTAGAAAGAACAAAAAAGCAAGTAAAATAAATTGAAGAGATAAAGGAATTAAAAGGATTCAAGCAAAAGAGACAAATATAGAAATAAACTAAAGAAATACAAAATATACATAATATGTATTGCCAAAGAAGAAAATGAAAGCAATGATACATTATGTATACTAAACTATGAATAAAAAAAAAATTTTCAACTAGGAAAAGACACATCATGTACATGTAAATATCAACCAAAACTGTCTAAGACTAGTACATATCAGAAGGCCTACTAGACTTTAAAAAAAAAAAAAAAGTGTGGAGATGCTAAAAAAAGAAAATAAGTCATGATCTATACCGAGACATATTCCAATAAACATGAGATTTGAAAGAAAGAATAACATAGCTTCAGACATCTAGAATAAAAATACCAAGAAACTATAAGACTTAAAGTCAGATTCTACCACCCGCACCTTTTGGGGGCACTGAAGCAAGGGATTAAACTTAAATCTTTATTTACATTTCCATTACAAAAAAAAAAAAAAAAAAAAAACCTGTACAAGCTTGTGACCAAGGGGAATGTCGAGATAGCTTTCAGATTACCTAACCCACCTCACCCCCAGATAAATTTGGATCTGTTTCAAAAGATTGTTAAATGGGAATTTGCTCAATTTGGAGAGACATCACCTATTCCAACTCCCACTGGAATACCTCCTTGTAATTCCTTTATATTCACCTTAGTTTAGTCTCCTGGATAGAATGTTATTATAATTCTCTATTCCTATTGAAGGAGTAGAAGAAAAATTAGTAGAAAGTAGTCTAGAAAACTACCTTTTTCTTATGATATTAATGATCATGTTGCAGCTGCAGAATGGGTAACTAATATTTTAGCTACCAAAGCAGGCAACATTCAAAAAAACTTTTGTACCTTGCTGCTGCCCTGCAGCTGATAGAAGTTATGAAACCCACCACAGACATACTTAAAAATAGTACTTTAACTTTACATCATGCCATGGCCTGTGTGCCACCCCCAAGACTCTTGTTATTTGGAAATATTTCCAGAGCTAAACAGGGATTTACTTTAAATTATATACATTGTAATTTGCCTAATTGTGCTAATCATTTTAATCCTTTTCATGCTATTGCTGTCATTGAACAACCTTCTTTTGTGATGACGCCTGTGAATTTATCTCAACCTTGGTATGACGAATCAGATTTGCAAACATTAATTAAATTTAATTAATTACAAAAACCTTTTGTATGAATAAAAAAGGAGTAATAGGTATGATTATAGCAGGTGTTATGGCTTTAATTGCTATAGTGACTCCTACTGTTTCTTCAGCTATGGCCCTTATGCAATCTATACAAAGAGCTCATTATGAAATATATTAGCCGAGAATACTTCTTTGGCATTATCTTTATAGGAAGATATAGATAAAAGAATAGAAAAAAATTAAATGCACTAGAGAAAGTCATAACTCTAATTGGAGATGAAGCACAAAGTATGAAAGCATGTCTTCTTTTACATTGTCATTCTCATTTTCAATGGATATGTTTTACTCCTAAATCTTATGATGAATCTCAGGGGGAATGAGATAAATTAAAAAAACCATCTCCAAGAAAGATGGTCTAATAATTATTTTAGTCTTAATGTAGCTAGACGTTATTAAGAAATACAGATCTTTCACGATGTTCATTTAGATCTATATGGACCTATTCAACTAGCCATGGATTTATTTTTAAAAATAGCATCTCTAAACCTTTTGAAAAAATACAGCATTTAATAAATACTTGTATGTTTGGAGCATTAACATTGTTTTTATTATGTGTCCTCTCAGTGTTCTGAAGAATCGGAATCAAGCAACTCCTACAACTAAAATCATCTATTCATGAATTGAAGCTAAGAAATAAAAAAAGGAGGAGATGTAGGGTACGGGCTATAAGGCAGCAAGGCCCTACTTCTCCTAGAACAACATTCTTTTCTTCTCTGCCAGAAGTCATGTAGCCTTTGCATAATTTCTCTCTCTCTTTTTTTAATTAAATCATAGCTATGTGCATTAATGTGATCGTGGGGCACCATTCACTCATTTTATAGACCGTTCAGCACATTTTCAATATACTGGTTAACATAGCCTTCTGGTTAACATAGCCTTCCTGGCACCTTCTTAGTTATTGTGTTAAGACGTTTACATTCTACATTTACTAAGTTTCACATGTACCCCTGTAAGATGCACCGCAGGTGTAATCCACCAATCCCCCTCCCTCTGTTCACCTCCTCCCTCTCTCCTCTTTAATCTTTTGCCAGAAAGCACATAGTTTTCCTCCCTAAAGTTAATCTTTACTTCATGTGCTAAATTCACATAGATTTCCCTCTGGTAAGCACTTGGTTAAGATGAGTGACCTTGTTTAGATACTATATAATAAAGCTGTTTTTATGGGTCAGTGCTGGCTACTGTCTTGGCTGTTCCAGTTCTCCCAATCCTAGTTTTGTCTCTTGTGTGTTTTATTTCTTCATCCCCACCCCCACCCCCCACTCCTCTTTTCCAATCAGGTTCGTTCCCTCTCATGCTGGTTCATGAAAATATGCAACTGATCTCGACAAAGTAGATAATAGTATACACTGGGAAAAAGAAATACTAATCAATAGATGAGGCTGGAAAAATTGGATAGCCACATGCAGAATTGAACTGGACCCCTTTCTTTAGCTACTCACAATAATTACTTTAAAATGGATAAATGATTTAGGTGTAAAGCATGAAACCATAAGAATTCTAAAAGAAAATGGACGGGAAACTCCCTGAGCAAATAATTTATGACTAAGACCCCAATGGAAAATCCATCAACAACAAAATAAATAAATGGGGCTTGGTTAAGTTAAAAGGCTTCTGTATAGCTAATGCTATACAGAATATACTTGAAAGAATGCAACAGAGCAAACATACAACCTACAGAATGGGAGAAAAAATGTACTAACTGTACATCTGATAAAGGGCTAATATCCATAATCAAATACAAAATAACTAAAAAAGAAACTCAAAATATTGTACAAAGATTTTAATATAAAAATAGGCATTCGTACAAAAATACACATCCAAGAAAGACTTTTTAAAATAATAAAATAATAAATTATGACTTAATTATTACATAGACAAAGAGATAGAATAAAGAAAATAAGAAAAGAAGCTTGAGTTATTTGAATATATCTTCTTAAGATTTGAGTTTGGAACTATACTAACATTTTCCCCAAACAATATTAGTAATATTAAAACTACAAACCAGTCCCTTCAAATAAAAAGAAAATGAAATAAATGAACCTAAATATGTATTGAGTTAGATTAACAAGGGTGTTTAAAGTATACTAGTAGAATACATAGCTATCAGAATATAATCCAAGGGGGAAAAACCTCTACTAGATGAAAATAGGGTCTTAAATAGTTTTCATAAATCTTTATTTGTGGAAGTGTTTTGTGGAATTCAGATATTCATCATCTGTGTATTAGGGGATAAAGCAAACAAGCAACTGTAGGACATTCTATCATTTCCAGCATCATTGACACCTGTAATTCCCACCATGGATAAAAGAGACACAGGTGGAAGACAGAAGTCAAGTAAAAATGCTGTTATTCTCACTTTATTCTGGTGGAATTATCAGAATAAACTCATAATATACTTTACCTTTAAAATATGTTCCAGCTCTGCCCACTGAAAAGACTTGGAAATGATATCCAAACTGATAGCAATATACATTCCTATTGTAGAGATTGTAGTCTCTACGTATCATTTCACACTAAAAGGAACCAGAACATCTTAGAGAATTGGATGATTTATTTCTACATAGATCCAGAACATTTTGCCCAACTAGAGAAAACTATCAACGACAAGTAAATTGAGTTAAATTAACTCAGGAGCCAATTTTAAAAGGCCCCCAATGGGAAATTTCAACATCAATTAGATTAAAAACTGCAATGAATTGAAACATACCAAATATGATTCAATTATTAGTTTAAATAATTGTAATTAAAAAACAGTAATAGGTCTTTGTGCTAATAAAGTAATTCATTATTTGAACTGGAGATTATGGAAAATAATTTTTTAAAAAGGGAAAGAATCACATTAATGCTAACTTCCTTAGTTAACTAAACAAGATAAAGGGCAGTTTCTGTTTTATAAAAAAATATTCTGGGTAATAAATGAAGAAAGAATGATAGAACTAAAATTTCTAAACAGATCAATAATTAATATAGACATTAATATCAAGGACTGCTAACAACCATGCACTATGGAAGAAGACATCAGTTATATAATAGTCCTGCTGATAAAACAGACACTCAATCTGATCAACGCTTGAGGTCAAACTACCAATTTATAGGAAATAAGAAATATTAAATATCACTAACAGATGTAACCAGCAAAATCTAGAATGTTAAAAATTCTCCAGAAAAAGTAACCCAGTTTAGTCAACATATAAATTGCAAAATAAATAAATGCATAAATAATATTTTATATGTTTGAGAAAGTAGAAATGAGAGGAAGGGTGGAGATAAAGAAGCCTAGAAATCTACACATTTAAAAAACCATCACTCAGTCATAGCACTTAAATCTTATCTGAATTCTGTAAAAAATAAAAAAAAAGTATCATTAAAACAAATTTGTATGTTCATTAGAGAATTAGAATTTGAACACTGATGACATGATGACATAAAGGAATTATTGGGATTCTGTTATAGTTGTGATAATTTTGTTTATAATTTTAAAATAGCCCTATCTCTTTAAATCCCACAAAGTTTTAGAGAGATATACTGACATACAGTCACGAATCATATAACATTTTGGTCTATGACAGACTGCATGTATGATGGTGACCACGTAAGATTGCAGTCCTGTATTTGTACTGTACTTTTCTGTTTTTATATATATTTAGATACGCAAATACTCACCATTATGTTACAATTCCAATCAGTATTCAATACAATAACATCCTGTGTATCTCTGCAGTCCAGGAGCAATAAGCAATGCCAGCTAAGTTTAAGTATACTCTAATGTCCACAAAATGACCAAATTGCCACATGATGCATTTCTCAGAGTATATCCCTGTTATTAAGTGACAACATGATTGTGTTTACAAATTAAGTAATAGGAGATCTGAGATCAGCTTCAAAATAATAATGAAGAAGTCAGTAAGAATGAAACTAGATTAGCTATAATTGACAATTGTCCAATTTTAGTAAAGGTTCATTATACTATTCTACCTAATTTATGTATATTTCAAATTTTCCATAATGAAAATGTTAGGGGAAAACAGGGGAAGAGTAAAAGTGGTGACAAAATGTACTTTATGATCATTACTTAAAATTTTTTTAATCAGATATAATAAGAAATGTAAGTGTGAAATGAATATAATTATCTAAGAAAGTGCTATATCCTCCAGCCTTCAATATGATAAATGATTATTTTATATAGGCTTTATCACATAGGAAAGTGCCATATTCCTCTGTACACAATGATTGATTCAGAATGAGCACAAAACCCAAACAGGAAAAAATCAGAGAGAATTCTGGCAACTAAAAGGATGAAACCTTTCTCGGCTATGCATGGAGGTTTGTGTATATATTCTAGAACTATGTATATGTTCTAGAACACCATGTAGAGACAACCTGTGTGAGAGAGGAACCAAGAAGAGAGCAGACTGATGACAGACCAGGTCTTGATGATACCTTATAATCCCACTTCCAAAATTAGCAAGCTCTAATTCAACCAGGGTCTCTATGTTTTTATACTAAGAATAAATGTTATTATTTTAGATAATTTTGAACAATAATACTATTAAAACCCAATAGAGTTTGGTAATATCTGTTTTAGTATTGCTTGAGAAATCATGAAAAATACAAACTGGAAGATGGTGCAGATACATAGATTCCCAACAACATAGCTAGTTTACACATATCAGTATGTGAATAAATCAGCAATTCTCAACCTGTGGGTGGTTACCCACAGGAACTGTATTAAAGGTCCATGGCATTAGGAAGATTGAGAACCACTGGGATACAAGATAGGTATAGACCTGAGAGGATGATTTGGTATCCAACTCTAATGTTCTGCGTTAGCCAGCATTTTATCCCAAACTTGGGTTAAGTTAAAAATGAAATATTTATCATTTTTATGTAAAAATATAGAAGTTGTTGAAAATTATATTGCTTCAAATGAAGATTTAGAGATATTATAACATCTAGAAAAACTGTGCTGCCATTGATGAGATTTTGTTTTATTTGTGTAAATGAATAGCTTTACACAAACTTAAAAAGTCAATTTCCTTAGCATGATAAAAGAAAAAGAGTCTTATCCTTGCTCAAATCATAGGTAAAATCCTGGGATTTCAGTTCAATATAAGCTCAACTTATAATGGAGCAAGGAAAAAAAAACAACAACAACAAGAACTTATATAAGTAACTTTAATAGGAGTACAGTCTCCAGATCAGCTAAAGTAATAAATCAACTGTGTTTTACTCTTGCCAAAGAAAAATATAGGTTCTTATTAATGTATTTAAGAAAGAAATTTTTTAAAGTCAAAAACTCTATAAGATTGAAAAGATAATTATCAAGAAAGTATGTTCTGGTTAATGATCTGAAACTGTTCAGCCTGAAAAAAAATCAGAGACCATGGCAATTAGATTGGAAGAAGTGAAGGCACACAAAAGCGGAATTAAATGTATTCGGTATGGATCTAGAACTGGGTCTCAAAGCTGGAAATTACAGAGATAGAAGTTTGAGCTTAAGAAGAAAAATGATTTTCTAATAATGAGAGCTGCTGAAAGAAGTTTCTTTATGGAGGGGCGGCGCCTGTGGCTCAGTGGGTAGGGCACTGGCCCCATATACCAAGGGTGGTGGGTTCAAACCCGGCCAAACTGCAAAAAAAAAATAGCCGGACATTGTGGCGGGCGCCTGTAGTCCCAGCTACTCAGGAGAATCGCCTAAACCCAGGATCTTGAGGTTGCTATGAGCTGGGTGATCTACCAAGGGTGATAAAAAAATAAACTACTAAAAAAAAAAAAAAGAAGAAGAAGAAGAAGAACTTTCTTTATGGAAATGGTGTACTCACTAATCACTACAAGTGCTCATCTAACGTGATTAAATTACACACCTCCATTAAAGGGAGGTAGAAGTCAAGCTGAATTAATAAGCTGTTTAAAATTTTATATTAATTATAGTAATAATCAAATATATCAGATTTATATTAGGCATTTTCTAAACCTTATCTATAATAGCATATATTTTCTATTATATATTTCTTAAAAATTACTGAACCACTGAAGAACAAGAATAAAAACTCTCAGCTTCTTTGCATATTTGCCCCCTGTTTGACTCATATTTTTCCCCATTCCATCTTTCAATCTAACCAACTCAGCTGATCTACCAACCATGCTACACTCATGCACTTAATAACATGTAATGTGCCGGCCAAAGTCTCCATTAAACTTGTATATTTTGTGAATCAGCAGCTCCCTAATTGACGTAAATTGCTTCTTCTTTTCTCTACTGATTGCCAAGCATATTTTCAAAAATAGATATCTGAGTATATTCCATTGAGCATGATCTAAAATCACATAACCTTTCATAGCAAAAAGCAAATTAAGCTTACATTCAAGGCATTTTATATAATTAAAACTTAAATACATGTTATATTGAATAAAGTAAAATTTAAAAAAAAAAAAACATTTTTCCTTGATCCATGATCCATTTAATCTGAACATCTACTTGTAAATTACACTACAGTATATTTTGCCAAACTTAGGTATGATCCTGTCCTCATAAAGCTTATGACCCAGTTTAATAGATAGACATCATTCATATTATACCATAGTCAAATCATAACTGCTACAAAAGAGAGCTAGAGGATGCTGTTAGAGTATTGGAATGTAACCTGGTCAAGGTCATCAGAGACTGCTTCCCTGAAGAAGTGACACCAGAGCCTCTCTGAAGAATAATTAAATGTCCCCAGAGGCAAAAAAAGAAAACACACACACACAGATAAAACCACTCTATGGAGGAAGGAGGTAAGATGGCCAAATGAAGCCAGCTTTTGACAGAGGTTCCCATCAAGAGGGAGAGATAAAGGACAGAATGAACTCAAGGAAGCTGAAGGTCAGGAGCTGAGCTAAGGAGGAGGATTTGGGAATGCACATCATTCCTGCTGAGGCAAGCTGCAACTCCAAGGAAACAAACTACAGGTACAAAACCCATCTCTCAGAAGACGAGAAACCCCTCCCCCAAGAGAGTGGTTCATGGTGTGCTCTCTACAAGTCAGCAATGTTCAGAAGACCTCTTATTCTACCCCACAGGAGAGAAACACTAAACACCAGGACCCCTTCCCCAGAGAGGTCCAACTGTGAGCCTAGGCATTCTCCTGCCTGGCATAAAATTGAACAAATATTTTCCCCATAATTCTGAACTCCCAAGTCCACCCATGCCCCCTCTCCTGGAGGTGTGAAAGCCTGTCTCCTGCAGAGCCCAGAGTATTCAGCAATTCCTCAAGAGGTCTGGGCATGATATGGGCTGCTGCATAACTGTGATGAAGCACTAGCTCAGGTGGAAGTAGGGGGATGTGGAGAGAAGGAGTCAAGTGGGAGAGGGAGTGGTGTGGCCCTGTAACAGTATGCAATAGTGGTGGTGGGGCTCACCCCTCCCCTGGGGTTAAGTTTTAGAGGAATGCTTCCCATTCCTATTGACAACCAGAGGGAGCCAGGCTTCAACCTCAGGGATTGCTGGTTGCAGAACACAGCTGGGACAGAGATGCAGACTCTGGGAGAGAGAAGTTCACTCTGCAGTGGTACCACCAATAGATGGCAGTGATCACATCCTGGGACTGACTCTGGTGGGCACTTCACAGATGCCACTTACTACTGGAGGGAGCCGGGTTTCAGCTGCATGAGATGTCCCAATGGCAAAGTGTGGCATAGGAGGAGGCACTGACTACCCTTTGATTCTTGCAAGCACACATCCCTAGCACCTTTGCTCAATGGGCCATAGCACTGCAGGGTTACTAGAGGTGGGGTGGGACAGAGCTGCCTGTGAATCCCTAACATCAGGCTGCTGGATAGCATTAGAACTCTCCAGTTGAGCATTGACTGTGCTGCCTGGGACTCTTGGATTGAACTCTCAACCTGAGCTTCCACCTGGGACCATATAAGATTGAGCTGTCGTTCTGATTCTCCTCCTGCAATTATCACTCGAGTGGGGTGGGGTGTCTCAGCTGCTTGTATCTCCCCCCAACAGAAATTTCAGCCTAATTCCCAAACCAGTAGGATTGGATAGAGACTGTCTGACTACAAGACAGAGCCAGCTAGCCCTATCACACCAATCAGGTCCTCATAGTTTGACTGTAGGTGTGAAAGGGATCTTTATAAAGCTATAGAGGGAAAGCCACAATCTCTAGTCCTAGGTCTTTGGTAAAGGGCTGATTAACTACAATTCCTAAAACCCTCAATTCAATTTCACTCTACCAGTTGTAATATCCAAACTATAGAAAAGAATTATGATGCAGAACCAGAGGAAGAACTCTGGCAACATGAATAATCAGAGTAGATCAACTTGACCAAGGAAAGACAAAGGAGATGCGTCAGAAGATGCCATTCATTAAAAAAAAAAAAAAAAAAAAAATGGCTGAAATGTCAGAAATATAATTCAGAATATAGATGGCAAAAAGAGATGAATAGAATGGAAGAAAAGATGGAAACTGAAATCCAAAGAGTTGTCCAAAAGTTGTCTCAAGAAATCAATGAATCCAAACACAAATTCACCAAGGATATGGATGTAATGAGAAAGGAGATAGCAGAGCTAAAAGAAATGAAAAAGTCATTCAAGGAGCTCAAAAATACAGTAGAAATATTCAGTAATAGAGTTGAGTAGGCAGAAGAAAGGATCTCTGAAATAGAAGACAAAGCCTTTGAAAGTTCTCAAACACTCAAAGAGGCAGAAAAATGGAGAGCTAAAACTGACCATTCCCTCAGAGAGTTGTGGGATCACCCCAAAATATCAAATATTCATCTTGTAGGAATTCCTGAAGGAGAAGAGAAAGCCAGGTACAGATGCTCTACCCCAAAAGATTATGAAGGAGAATTTTCTAAGCATTGCAAGGGATACAGAAATTCAGATAGTAGACAGAACCCCAGCAAGACTCAATCCAAATAAAGCATCTCCTAAATACATTGTGATTAACTTTGCAACAGTTAAGATGAAGAAGAAAATTCTGTAAGCAGCTAGACATAAGGAAAACATTACCTACAAAGGGAAAAATATTATAATGACTTCAGACCTCTCAGATGAAACCTTTCAAGCCATAAGAGGATGGTCATCAAGCTTCAATCTAAAACAAAACAACTTTCAGCCCAGGATCTATATCCAGCTAAACTGACTTTCACTTGTGATGAATAAAACAAAATACTTTACTGACATACACATGTTGAAGAAATTTGCCATAACTAAACAAGCTCTTTAAGATACTCTCAGACACATCCTCCATAGTGATCAGCACCAAAGTAAACTCACTCAGAAATTTTTGAACAAAACCTAACTTCCACAGTGGTGAGAGGATTAAAAATGTCCATTGGACATTTGAAAAACATGACACCAAAAACACAATCATGCTTATCAATTATCTCAACTAATGTGAATGGTTTAAATTGTCCTCTAAACAGGCACAAGTTGATGACTGGATACATAAACTCAGACCAAACATCTGTTGCATACAAGAGTCTCATCTTAAATGACAAAAATAGACTCAAGGTGAAGGGATGGACATCTATAATACAGGCATATGAAAATCAGAAAAAAGCAGGGGTTGCAATATCATTTGAAGATACAATAAGCTTTAAACCAACAAAGATAAGGAAAGATAAGGATGATCACTACATATTTATCAAGGGAAACACTTAACATGAAGAGTTTTTGATAATTAACATTCATACGCCCTACCAGAATGTTCCACAATTTATAAAGCAAACCCTAACAGATATGAACAAGTTGATATCTTCCAGCAATATGATATTTGGAGATTTTAACACTGCTTTGGCAGTTTTGCATAGCTCCTGCAAGCATACACTAAATAAAGAAATATTGGACTTAAACTTGACCCTAGAATGAATGGACTTAACAGACATCTGCAGAACATTTCATCCTGATGAAAATGAATACACATTCTTCTCATCACATAGATCTTCCTCCAAAATGGATCATATCTTAGGACAAAAGTCTAACTTCAGAAAATGTAAAAGAATAAAAATTATTTCTTTTATCTTCTTGGACATCATGGAATAAAAGGTGAACTCAATAGCATAAGAAATTTTTCTACTCAAACAAAGTGATGGAAATCAAATAACCTTAGCTGAATGATAGCTGAGTCAAAGATGAGATTAAGAAAATATTACCAAATTTTTGGAACAAAATGATAATGAAGACACAAATTATCAGAACCTGTGGGATACTGCAAAGGCAGTGCTAAGAGAGAAATTTATAACATTGGAAGACTTCACAAAGAAAACAGAAAGAGAGGAAGCCAACAACTTAATGGGACATCTCAAGCAACTAGAAAAGGAAGAAAATTCCAACCCCCAAATCCAGCACAAGAAAAGAAATAATTAAAATCTGGGCAGAATTAAATAAAATCGAAAACAAAATAATCATTCAGAAGATCAATGAAACAAAAGTTGGTTTTTGGAGATCAATAAAATTGATAAACCTATGGCTAACCTAAATAGAAACAGAAAAGTAAAATCTCTAATACTGACAATCACAAATGTTAAAGGAGAAATAACAACAGACACCTCAGAAAGCCAAACGATCCTCAATGATTACTACAAAAAACTTTATTCTCAGAAATATAAAAATCTGGTGGAAACAGATGAATACCTGGAAGCATGCCACCTTCCTAGACTCAGCCAGAAAGAATTAGAAATTCTGAAAAAACCTATATCAAGTGCTGAAATAGCATCAACTATATGAAACCTCCCAAAAAAGAAAACTCCAGGACCAGATGGCTTCACACAGAATTCTACCAAACCTTAAAACAAAACCTTTATTACATAACCTTTTTCAAAACATAAAAAGGAAGGAATACTTCTGAACACATTCTATGAAGCAAATATCACCCTGATCCCTCAAACCAGGAAAGTATCCAACAAAGAAAGAGAACTATAGACGAATATCATTAATGAATATCAATGCTAAAATATTCAATAAGATCTTAGCAAACAGAATTCAACAACACTTCAAAAACATTATATACCATGATCAAGTTGGTTTTATCCCATGTTTATAAGGTTAGTTCAACATATGTAAATCTATAAATATATCACATAAAGAAAATAAAAAACAACATATGATTCCCTCAATTGATGCAAAAAAAATATTATTGTACTATCCAGCAGCCTTTCATGTTCAGAACACTTAATAGGTTTAGAAGGGTCATTTCTTAAACTGATAGAGGCCATCCACAGAAAACCCAAAGCCAATACCATAGTGCATGGAGTAAAATTGAAAACATTTCCACTCAGATATTGAACTAGGCAACGATTCCCTTTGTCTCCACAGCTATTCAACATAGTAATGGAAATCTTAGCCATTGCAATAAGGCAAGAGAAGTAAATCAAAATCCAAAAGGGTAGAAGGGTATCCAAATATAGTCATGGGGATCAAACTTTCACACTTCGCAGATGATTTATTCCTACATCTGGAAAACCCCAGGGACTCAACTACAAAACCTTTAGAAGTGATCAAGGAATATAGCAGCATCTCAGGATACAAAATCAATACTTACAAATCAGAAGTTTTTATATATGTCAACAATAGTGATGCTGAAAATATAGTCAAGAACTCTATTCCTTTTACAGTAGTGCCAAAGAAGACAAAATATCTGGTAATTTACCTAACAAAGGTCATGAAAGATCTCTATGAAGATAATTATGAAACTCTGAGAAAAGAAATAGCTGAAGATATTAACAAATAGAAAAACAAACCATGCTGATGGCTGGGAAGAATCAACATTGCAAAAATGTTCATACTACCCAAAGTAATCTAGAGATTTAATGCAATCCCTATTAAAGCACCATTGTCATACTTTAAAGACCTTGAAAAAAATAATACTTCATTTTATATGGAATTAGAAAAAACTCAAATAGTCAATATATTACTCAGAAATAAAAACAAATCAGGAGCTATTATGTTATGAGACATCAGGCTATATTATAAATCTATAGTGATCAAACAGCATGGTACTGGCACAAAAATAGAGAGGTTGATGTATGGAACAGAATAGAGAACAAAGAGTTGAATCCAGCCATTTATCATCATTTGGTCTTTTCTAAGCCTATTTAGGGGAAAGATTCCCTAATTTACAAATGGTATTGGGTTAACTGGCTGGAAAACTATAGAAGACTGAAATTGGACCCTCACCTTTCACCATTAACAAAAATTGATTCTCACTGGATAAAAGATTTAAACTTAAGACATGAAACTATAAAAATACTAGAAGAGAGTACTTGAAGAAATTAACCTGAGAGAATCTTTTAGAGGAAGACCCAACTGGCAACTGGAGCAACACCAAAAATATATTACTGAGATTGGATCAAACTAAAAAGCTTTTGCACAGGCAAGAGTACAGTAAATAAAGCTAATACACAGCCTTCAGAACAGGAGATTTTTGCAGGTTAGGCTTCTGACAAAGGTCTGATAACTAGAATTCACAGAGAATTCAACTAATCAATAAGAACAGAACAAATAACCTCATTTTTATGTGGGCAAGAAACTTGAACAGAAACTTCTCTGAAGACAGGCACATGGCCTATAACACATGAAAAAATGCTCATCATATTTAATCATCAGAGAAATGCAAATTAAAACTTTGAGATATCATCTAACTTCAGTAAGATTAGCCCACATAGTAAAATCCCAAAACTACAGATGTTGGCCTGGATGCTGAGAGAAGGAAACACTTCTACGCTGCTGGTGGGAATGCAAGCTAATACAGCCTTTTCTAAAAGAAGTTTGGAAAATACTCAAGGAACTAAAAGTAGACCTACCACTCAATCCTGCAATTGTTCTACTAGGTATATAACCAGATGATAAAAATTCATTTTGCAACAAAGACATTTGCACCAGAATGTTTATTGAAGCCCAATTCATAATTGCCAAGTCATGGAAGAAGCCCAAGCGCCCATCGACTCATGAATGGATTAACAAATGTGGTATATATATACCATAGAATACTATGCAGCCATTAAAAAGATGGAGACTTCACATCTTTTATGTAGATGGAGCTGGAACATATTCTTCTTAGTAAACCATCTCAAAAATGGAAGAATAAGTATCCAATGTATTCAATACTACTATGACATCAGTATATGATCACCCGCACATTCATACAAATGGTAAAACATAACTATAGCCCAAAAACAAGGAGAGAAGAGGAAGGAGAGGGGAGGGGAAGGAAGGAGGGAGGGTGTTTGGTGGAACCTCACCTAACGTGCATAAGGCAATGGTATATTTCAGAACTATTAACAATAGAATATAATTGTGGTACATGTATACCATGGAATATTATGCAGCCTTAAAGAAAGATAGAGACTTTACCTCTTTCGTGTTTACATGGATGGAGCTGGAACATATTCTTCTTAGCAAAGTATCCCAGGAATTGAAGAAAAAGTATCCAATGTACTCAGCCCTACTATGAAGCTAAATTATAGCTTTCACATGAAGGCTATAACCCAACTATAGCACAAGACTATGGGGAAAGGGCCAAAGAAGGGAAAGGGAGGGGGGAGGTTCGGGTGGAGGGAGGGTAATGGGTGGGGTCACATGTATGGTGCATCTTAGAATGGGTACAGGTGATTGCACTAATGTACACAGCTATGATTTAACAATAAAAAAAAAAAAATAGAATATAAGTCTTACCACAACAAATAAGCAAGCAAGGTGATGATTATTTTAATCAGTTCAATGTAAGCACTCCATAATGTATATCAAATCAGTACACTGTACCCCATAAATGCATTAATATGCACAGTTATGATTTAATAAAGGAAAAAGGAAAAAATTAAAATTAAAAAAAAACACTCTATGCAATATTATAATTATAAAAGTATAAGAGACTAGAAGACACCTGTGTAACTAGATCTGGGAAGCACACAATTTTTAAAAGAGCCTAGCATGAAATAAGCCTGCAAAAGTAAGTAGGGCCAGAGGCACACGTGTGCTTCAAAAGGGGGAAATGTAAATATAATTCAGGTGGGATTGCATTCAAAATTATCATGGGTCATTTGGTAAAAGGGGAGAGATGTAATGATGCAGAGTAGAAACCAATAAACTAGCTATCAGGCAACTTTACTAGTTCATTTGAAAAAAGGGTGGCTTAGATTGGTTTGACCACGGAAGTGATGACATTGGTTGTACTCAGGAGATACTTAGAAGACAAAAGCGATAGGACTTGAATCCTTCTAAATCTGCCGTTTGCCTGCTTTGTCTAGTGCCTCTTTATTCAGGGAATTCCCTGAATTTATGGTCTGTATCAGTCAGGGGTCTCCAGAGAAACAGAACCAACAGGATACACACCTATGAAGAGATTTGTTTTAAGGGATTGGTTCATGCAGTTGCAGGAACTGGCAAGTCCAAAATCTGAGCGTAGGCCAACAGGCAGAAAACTCAGGCAGGATTTATGTTAATCCTGAGGCAGAATTGCTTTCTCTCAGGGAATCTTCAGATTTTTGTTCCTAAGGCCTTTGCCTGACTGAATGAAATACATACTCATTATCAAGGGTAATCTGCTTCACAGAAACATATCATACAAAATACAAATGTTAAGATACATGTTGTGCTCACTTCTTCAAATTATGCTCCTCACCTCTCAGGATGTACCTGCTCCATCTATTCTGCCAGTAAGCATATAAGCCTTCTTTGGCAAAGTCTCAGAAGTGTCAGCTTCAGTGATTAGTGGATTGATCCTTTGTCCTACCAGTATACACGATGAAAAAAATGAGACTTACTGGTCTGTGACTCCTGGGTCCCCCGGGAACTCTTTTCACTCATGTTTTGGAGTGGCCTGTTTATGGCAGCTTCCTTATTTATGCTGCTGACCCACAATTTCACCCCTGAGCTCCTTTATAACTCACAGTACACACCATCAATAGCAGAGGTCCTAGGGGACCTGTGGGACTCTCAGACCACAGAACAGGGTAAGAGGCAAAAGCAGAACCTTCACCAAATACAAGGATCTGGGCAAAAAAAGTCATAAGCCAGAGATGCAATGTATCTTGAGGGCATAGACCTGTGTAAAGCAGAATAAGAGTTGTTCTGAAGTCCCAAAAGCCAGTAGCCATGAGGAGATAGTCTGCAATTAGGTTTTTGGAAGATAGAGAAAAAATAGGAACAGAGCTACAGCAGAGGAGAAAGCAGCGCCCTATGGAGGACACCGAAGCTGTTAATCAACTGTCTTTCTGTTCCTCTCACATAGGTTTGATCCAGTCTGTAGTGAACCTGGCCAGGAGGAGATACTTGAAAACAACTGCCAGTAAGAGTGTTAAAAATACGTGGGGCAAAGGCACTTTCTTGACAAAAACCTGGGATAGATAATAACAATTCAAGTTATTTATCTTCATCTAGTTTTTCAATTACATATAGAACATCCTAGCATTTACTGACATTTGAACTAGTATCTCTGATCTATCTTTGTTAAAAGATAATTTCAGAGTGTAGATTTCTTTAAGGGCTTCCTCAGAAAATGCCCAAGCGAAGAATTGATTTATTTTCCCTGCTGTCTCCCTTTCAGTCCCAAGCATGCTCCTTACGTCACCACTGCCAAGTAGTTTTCTCTCTGGTTGTCTTTCTTTGATGTGCTTGAAGCAATTATTACTGACTGTAGGGTCACTTGAAGGTTTTTCTAAAATTATTTATCCAGTCTGCCTAATGTTTCCTGTGCCTTTGACCTGCCATAATTGGCTAACACACTCTCATGTCTTACCTAAGAATGTTTCTTTTTGAAGGGCTCCCTTTTACAAGTTGGCTTTCAAGATTACTGTGAGTTATTTGCTTTTGACCTTTTTCAGGGTGTCCCTAATATCTTATTTTGTCATTTTTCAATCCCTAATTTTCAATTTTATAATGAATACCTCTTGCTTATTTTCCATTGCCCGTGTGATTATTGTGTTCAATTTTTGGTGTTTCTACAGATAAATAAACCACAAATTTTTGTTACCTACTAAGAATCAAGCTGATATAGAGATTTTGTGAATTTTAAGATGGCCTATTCTAAGGAAGTAAACCTAACTCATACATAGACCTTTTTTCAATTTCAGTATTTTATCCCGGCTTGACCTCTTATTGGGTAGATACTTGAACACTCCCAACATTATTATTCCATTGGATTTGATTGCCAGATCTTAGTTAACATTTCTCAGTTTCTATTAGAAATACAAACTGTAAAGTGTATTGCTTTTACATTTTTGTCACTTTTCTAGGGATTTTTGCTGGACAAGCCTTACCCACAAAATTCTCTCCTTTTATCATATTAATTTTATGGGGATGAGAGTTGGAGAAGAGTCATAGTCAAATTCTCACAATATTCTTATGTGGTACACAATAGTTTTAAAGTAGGTGTTAGTTTAAAAGGAAAAATAAACTCTCATGGCATCTAGTTTAATACCTTAATAATAACTGCTAATACTTTCCCATTTCCCACTAAAATATCTATGAAAATTATAAACAAGAGGACATACTCAAAACACTAAAAAAGCCAGAACTGATAGTTAGAAAGTTATCTGGGTCTAAGAGAAACATCTGCTAACTCTCCAAGCCTTACTTTTATTTCAACAGAGCCCCCCACCATTGAAACAAAACCACTCTTGACACTGGGCTCTTCCCTCACTTCCTTGTCTCTAACTCAGACTTCCCCACAATATGCAGGTGATGCCTTTTTAAAAATATGTGGTTAAAAAAAAAAATCACAAAATTTATCATCTAAATCATTTGAAGTATATAGTTTAGAATGTTGCATATGGTCATATGTATATAAAATATATCTCAGGAACTTGTAGAACTCAAACTCTCCACCCATTAAACAATTTTCTTCCCCTCCCTCCTTAGTCCCTGATTACCAGTCTACTTTCTATTTATATGAATTTTACTGCATTGGATATTTCATATAAGTGGAATCAGACCCTATCCATTCTTTTGTCACTGGTTTATTTCACTTAAAATGTCCTCAGTAGCCAGTGAGGATTGTTTGTGTCTATAGGTTTTTGAGGTTGTAATGAACTAGGATGGTATGAATCATACCTGGGTGACAGAGTGAAACTGTCTCAAAACATTAATAATGTCCTCAAGGTTCATGCATGTTGTATCATGTGACTGGAGTTTCTTTTTAATGTGGCACAGTATCCCAAAGTATGTTGTTATATTCACTTTACTTAATCCATTTATCTGTTGATAAACATTTGTGTTGCTTTCACCCTAGGCTATTATGAATCATGTTTCTATGATGATATGCAAAGATTGTGCTTTCAATTCTTTGGGATATATGTCCAAAGTGGAATTGCTGGATCACGAGAGTTCCATTTTTATTTTCAGAAGAACTACCATACTGTTTCCAGAGCTTGTGCTGTTTTACATTTCCATAAATAGTGTTCAAGGTTCCAAATTAACTCACACTCCTGTATACATGTTATTTGTGTTCTTTTGATAGTAATCATCCAAGTGGGTATAAGGTTATACATCCCTGTGTTTTGAATTTGCATTTCATTGATGATTAGTGATATTGAGCCTCTTGTCATATGCTTGTTGGCCATTTGTACATCATCTTTGATGCAATCTCTACTCAATTCTCTTACCCATATTTAAATTGGGTTACCGTATATACTCGAGTATAAGCGGAGTTTTTTCGGCACAAAATTTGTGCCGAGTTTGGGTTTTTCAGCACAAATTTTGTGCCGAAAAACTCAGCTTATACTCGAGTATATATGGTAATTGATTTTTATTGTTGAATTGTAGGAGTTCTTTATATATTCTGGATATTAACCCCTTACAATATATATAATTTGCAAATTTTTTTCATTCCATAGGTTAGCTTTTCACTCTGTTGAGTGTGTCCTTTAATGAACAAAAACGTATTAGTATGATGTAGCTTATTTGTCTATTTTTGCTTTTATTGCCTGTGCTTTATGTGTCAGATCTAAGAAATCACTGCTAAATCCATTGTCATGAAATTTTTCTCTTATATTTTCTGAGTATTATATTTTTGTGTCTTATGATTTTATGTCTTTAATCCATTTTGTGCTAATTTTTGTGTATGGTGTAAGAATAAGGGTTCAACTTTATCCTTTTGCATGTGTATGTCCAGTTTTCAGATACCATTTATTAAAGAGATTGTCTTTCCCCCATTGAGTGGACCTTGGCACCCTGTCGAAGATTATTGGTCCATATATGCTAGGGTTCATTTCTGAACTCTATTCTAGTCCAGTGGTCTATATGTCTGCCTCCACGCTGGTGCCATGTTTTGATGATTATAGGTTTGTAATAAGTTTCAGATTCAGAAGTTATGAGTTTTTTGACTTTGTTCTTTTTCAAAATTGTTTTGGCTATTAAGAGTCCCTTGAAATTCTATATATATATTAGATTTTTTTTTCTATTTCTGCAAAAATAAGCCATTGAAATTTTGACAGGGATTATGTTGAGTGTGTTGATTGCTTTGGATATTATTAACATTTTTCACACCAATTTATTACAATTCATATACCTGGGAAATATTTCCATTTATTTTTATTTTCTTCAGTTTCAGCAATATGTTATAGGTGCAGTGTACAAGTCTTTCACCCTCTTTAGATAGCATTATTCCTAAATACTTTATTATTTTTGATATTATTACAAATTGAATTACTTTAATTTTTTGATTGCTCATTTTCTAGAGAACAGAAATATAACTCATTTTTACATGTTGATTTTATATCCAAAATTCTGCCGATGGTTTATTAGTTCTAAGATGTTTGTGTGAAGTAGTCCTCTTGTAATTGGGCATAATTCTGCTTCTCCTAGTCTACACTTTTATTTTATAATGCTCTGAGAAGAAAAATCCATCAAAATCTAAGTAACCATAATAAGAGTTAATATTTATAGAAGATTATTCTGGGCAAGTTCTGAGCACTGCATATATATTATTAAATTGAATAATCACAAATAACCTATGAAGAATATTATTGCATTTTATAGACAAAAAAAATGAGGAACAGAGAAATTTAGTAACTATCAAAAAGCTATTTACTAAGTGCTATGGTTTAAAAATTTATGTCCCCTCAAAACTTACATGATAAAACCTAATTGCCAAAATGAAGATTATTAATAGTGTGAGGCCTGGGGGAGATGATTAGGTCATGAGGGTTCTGCTTTCTTGCGTGGGATTAATCCCTTCATAGCAAAGACTGCAGACAGCCGCCATGTGTATTCCACCCAGGGGACACATAGAGACATCATCTTTGAGGAACAGGCCCTCACTGAATCTGCTGGTGCCTTGATCTTGGACTTCCCAGCCACTGGACCTGTGATCCATCACATTTTGTAATTTATAAATTAGCCAGTCTAAAGTACTTTGTTGAGGTAGCCTGATTAAAATAAGACACAAAGGAGGAGTCAAGACCAGGATGTAAATGAGCATGATGGCTCTAGTTTCCGTAGTGTAAACTAGAACAGCACCCAGACTATGTGTCTGAATGCTCTTGCCCAAGAGTTTGACTCTGCATTTAGTACTGTTTCTGTTCACATTGCCTATGGGAGACAAATCGGTGATACCATTGCTGTGTATGGTGGTGTGACAGAGTCAGATTTTCAAGAACAAAGGGTCAGAGGTCTGAAGAAGTACTTACATGGTAAGAGAACGCAGCTGAGCATTTTTCAATTATCTGTTGCATTTTTTTCTTCTCTCATAACTCGATTTGAGATTACTTTCTGAGATCATTCATCTTATAAATCTCATAGATGTTTATCTCTATTACTATTTTAAATTTAATTTAATTCAGGGAAGATTATTTACTCTCTTTAAATTTTAGTTTTACACTTAATTCTTTCCTTAAGTGCTCAAATAAGGGTGGTTTGAAATATCATTTTTATTAAGCTCCATAGTCATCATTAGGTATTTTTTCCATGTTTATGACCAAAACCTCTTTTTAAGAACATCAGCAGTCGCTTACTCTTCCTCATACCATCAATGACCAGCATAGTACTTGTTATATGGCAGGTGCTCAACAGATGTTAAAGAAACTTTTAACTTAATAACTAAATTATAAAGGACTATCTCAGATACATAATGTTAGCACCAGCACTGTTTGCCCAAAAGATGGTATCTCTGATGATACAATCATTCCTCCTCTTCAACAAAATCTGTGCCAAAGGCAATGGGGCTACTGTACATGCATAGGTTAGTGGTGTGTCCTGGGGTAGATAGAAGAAAAATTTGTACAAAGTTTGCTTGACTGTGTCATCACAGATATTAATCATATAGTGATATAAATTGTTT
>CAUYPK010126462.1:0-10000 GCA_963574355.1 Loris lydekkerianus | reverse complement strand
TACAGCAATTATGGAAAACATTCCCCAAAATATGTAAAACTATTCTATGTTAATTTTAAAAAATATAGGTGGCATCCATACCATACACAATGTACAAACATTAACTTGAAATTGATGATAGATGTAAATGTAGAAGTTAAAATTATAGAAATCTTAGAAAAAAACACATTAGTAAATCTTTGCAACCCGAGTTTAAGCAATAGTTTCTTAGATCAAACAAAGTACAAGCAAAAAGAGAAAGAATTGGTTAATTGAACTTCATTATGAACTTTTCTTTAAAGAATATCCACAAAAGAGTGAAGACAACACACAGAAAGAGAGGATATATTTGCAAATCACACATCTGTTAAGTTACCAATAGTCAGAAAAATACATGGGGAACTCTTACAACTCAATAATGAGACAAATAAAACTAGCAACAAAGGAGCCAAGGATATGAGGAAGTATTTTCCCAGATAAGATATGTAAGTGGTCAGTAAACACATAAAAAGACGTTTTATTCTTCAGGATGGTACTGAGGAAAATGTAAATGAATATCACTATGTTTCACCACATCAGCTAGGACGCCAAAAATACAAAGCAAACAAACAAAGAAAAAAACACTGACAATAACAAGTGTTGGTGAGGGTATGGAGAAATTTAAACACTTTATATTGCTGGTAGGAACGCAAAATTATACAACTGCTTTCCAAAACACCTCGGCGGTTCCTCAGAACAATAAACATAACTACTATGGTCTACCTATTTCACTCCTATGTATCTATTCAAGAGAAATAAAAACAGACCTCCACCAAAAAGAAAAAAAATGTACTTACAAATGTTCATAATGGCATGATTCTTAATAGTTAAAATGTGGGATGAGTCAAAATATCCACTAATTAAGCAATGGCCAAACAAAACGTTTTCTATCTATACAGTGAAATAATACTTAAAAATAAAAAAGAATGAAGCACTGATTCATGTTCAACGTAGATATACCCTAAAAGCATTATGGCAGTTGAAAGAAGCCAGTCACAAAAATATTGTATGTTTGCATATATATGAAATGTCCAGAACAGCAAATATGTAGTGACAAAGAACATAACAGTCTCTATGGGATAAGGAAGGAGGATTGAGGAATTAACTGCTGATAGATACAAAGTTGCTTTCTGGGATAATGAAGTATTCTAAAATTAGTAGAGACGCTGACATAACTGTGTAAACATACCTGAACTACCAAATTGTACATTTCAAAAGGGAAAATTTTACAGTATGTAAACAATATCTCAAATCTGTCACACACACACACACACACACACACACACACACACACACACACAAAGAAACTGCATTGTTAAAAAAGTAACCAGAAGAACTACATAGGGAAGAAAAAGAATATTTTTTAAAAGTAAGAAACAAAGCTAAATTTGCAAGTGAATGACACTGGTTCACATTTTTCATTCATAATTTAAGATGTACAAGAAAAAAATACTTGTGTGAATATTTGATAAATAAGTTTTTAGAAATATGAAAGGAGATTGCAATTTTGCAGTGTTCTTTCAAATTTTCTTTCTGTTTCAACTACACAGACTGCATCTCTTCAATTTTTCATGGGAGTTTATTATTAACAGCCTCTTCCCTCTAAAATTAAAATCATGCTGCAAAATATAAAATGAGATTCTGACATGGATCACAATGATAGGCCAGTCACAAATACATATTAATTTTGAATTGGGGTATAATAAAATCTTTGTTTCCTTTCCTATAATATAGTAATTGTTTGTGGTGGTTTTGTAATGTAACAAAATGTCACGTCTAGTAAATTCGTTTCAAAGAACTCTGCTACTTTTCTTCCTAACACTGGCCAGCCACTGCCCATAAGTTTGAAACACCTAAAAATGTTAAGAGTAAAAAAAGTCAAAAAGAATGAAAAGAGAAAAAAGTAATTATTTACTGGCTGCTTTTTCATATTACATTCTTTATTATTTCAACTTGACTTTCTTTAGAAGTCCCAGCTATGGTTTGGTGCAACCCAGAAGAAAATGTGTACAATGCTAAATTATTTTACATATGTAAACCAAAACAGAGGAAATGAAACATTTGCCTCTTAAGTGAAATGCACTTCATACAAGTTGCAGTGTCAAGAAGCAAGAGAAGTCATAATCCTCCCCCCCCAAATCACTGGTTTAAATGTTCTCCAAACCCTGACAGTTAAGAAATAAGGAGGCAAATAGTGATAATTACAATTCAGACTCTCGCTTTGAGCTTAGTCCGTCACGATCTTCACTATCTCGCTGACAGGAGTAAGTTCTTCCTGAGACACTAAGAGACGGACATGACAAAAATGAAGATGAAATAAATAACAGATATGGAACAGCAATCAAATTAGATGACATTTTGCTCTCTCCTCTTAGGCAAGAATGTTTCTGTTGACTTTGTAGATTTTACAAATTTTTTTCTCAACAGTAAGATACATTTTAAACAGCAGAGGGAAGGAATTATTTAGTAGGCAAAACAGAAACTAAGGGGAAATGTCAGATCATCTCCTAAACTTTTTACACTCTCATAAATGATCGGTTCCTAATTATTTGCTTTTTGGGATTCTATGTTTCTTTCTCCATGGGGAAAATGATACTAGTGCTCTGAAAAGACATTTTGTTTGTAAAAATGTTGTCTTACATTGACTGACCTGATCAAGCTACTGTATCAAATCCCTATTGGCAATAAAGTTCATACGGAAATGCAATATGCAAGAATAGGGAAAAAAAAAAAAAAAGGGTATGCTTTCCCTTTGACATTAAAAAATAATAAAACCTGTGCAATGAAAAACTGTTCATTATTGTAACACATATGTGAGTAAACAGATCAGGGAAATACTACAGAAAGCCCACAAATAATCCCGAATACATATGAAAATTTAGATTGGCATAAAGACCACATTTCAAACCACTAGGAGAAAGACAGACTATAAATTGTTCTGGAGCAACTGGTTAGTTATTCGGAAAAAGACAAAATTTTATCTGTACTTCACACCACAAAGTAGAATGAGTTCTAATTGGATCAAGGTCCTAAATAATATAAATTAAATCATACATATACTAAAGGAAATCATAGCTGAATTCCTCTTAACTTGGATGTTGGGAAATTTGTCTAGTTAGTATTCAAAATCTAGTGGCAATATAAGGAAAGACTGATAACTTGGACTACTTACATATTTTTTAAATATTTGAATGACAAAGAAAATATCATTGGCAGTCAAAAAACAGCAACAAACTGGGAGAAAGTCTTTGTAACATATCACACATGGATACAATATCTAGCTCTTAAAAGTTGGGGACGAAGAGCCAAATAATCTGATGAAAACATGGAGAAAAGAATTCACAAATAAAAAGTATAAAGCAGCCCTTGAAATATATGATAAAATATTCAAACTCATTTATAATTAAAGAAATGTTAACTAAAGCAACACTTAAATACATTTCTTACCTATCAGTTTATTGAAAAATTATACAAGTTTGACGTTATACTTTGTTGATGAACTTGTAGAGAAACAAGCACTCTTCTACACTGCTATTAAGAATAAAAATTGTTATAACTTTTAAGTGGAAGGTTTGGCGATATCTAATAAAACTGCACGAACTTACCTATGACTCATAAAATTATACTACATATATAATTTCAACAATTATGAACAATATGAAATATGAAAATATATACACCCACGGTTGTTCATGGCAGCACTATTTGTATTTAAGTTGGAACTATAATCTAAGTTCCCAGATGTAAGGAGAGTGGGCAAATAAGCTACGGCATCCACAAAGTAGAATACTATACAGCTATAAAAATGTTAAGAAATCTCTATTAACTGTTATGAAGTAACTTCTGGGCTATATAATCAAATAAAGAAGCAGAGTGCAAAAGATTATCTATACTAGTATTCAATGGACGGGACTCTCTGTAAAGCAACCAGCCCTGTATGTCTCTATTTTTCATATTATGTGGCTACTTTCCAGATCGCCCTTATTCACTACATTTTATATAATAAATAGGAGACACTAACGAAATATATCAATTCCTTCTCTTTTGTGCAAAATGGAACCCAAGAATAGACTAGAATTTCTTGAGAAATATCACATACAAGGAGAGAGTATAAATGGAGTAGAGAGAAGGGGGTGGTGAGAATGGTGTAGCAGTGACACCTCTGAGTATACCTTCTAGACTGCACTTTCCATTCCAACTACCTCATCACTTTCATACCTCTTTAGTGATTCTAAAAAGAAAAAAAATTGCAGTTTATTCATTTGTTTATGTTTTGCATTACTGAAAGTATTAACATTTATTTCTTATTATTATCAACATCCCAAGCAGGACAGAGAAAGAATCTGTTTATCTAGTCAGGAGGGACAGCTAAAGTGGAAACAGAACCCATTTCCATACAGTCCTGTTTCCACCTGACTTTCAGAAGCATTTGGTGCCCCCAATAACTAAGGCTTTCTGTGGTTCCCTGGTACAAATCACCTGAGGTTTCCGCTTCCTTGGTGTTAATTTACGTTTCAGTTTTCTATGCCCATCTATTTTCTGGCATCTAAAATTTGTCTTCTCTTCTGTATATTTTGTTCATGTGAGTTTGTGCTGTTCTTATATCCTCAATCAGGATTTCAGTGGAGCTTGGGTAGTAATGGAGATCAGCCTGAATTTTATATTTCTTTTTGGCAGCTTTAGGTAATTAAGGAAGGGGATTCTAAGTTAAAGGAACTCTGTTGGTCACTAGAGTTTTATGGTATTTTGTGGAGAGGCGACAGAGCTTGTGGTGCAGAACATGGCTCTCCAGTTTACTGTGCAACCTCTGTGGCTACATTGCCTCAGAATTAAAATGGATGGAATACTACTATCTACCTACTATCTTCTGAGGGCTAAATGGCCTTATACCTGTAAAAAAAAAAATTAGGAGATTGCTAGCCACAAAATAATCATTTAGTAAGTACTCATTTTTATTACTATTACCAGAAAGCTCAAAGAACAATAGCCATTATGTCTGTCTTCAAACAGCCCTATAATAGCAACCCTAGATAGTATCATGAAGTTGCTGCCATTTGTGCTGTGAAGTAAATGCTCAGGACCATCTCACCTGTTTTTACTTTAGGGTCTAATTTTCTGACATCAAGAGTGAGACATTAATAGCAATAGAGAAATGATACATAGTCAACTTTCTGTTTATTTGGTTAATTTGTTTCTAATCAATTCACCATGCATTCATTGACTCAGTAAAACAGAGAACTGGACATATGAGAAAATTAGACACACATATAATAGTGAGTGCCTAATAGAAGCATATATGGAATGATAACACAGGTGAAAAACTGATTCATAAAGTATTTAAGGAACACTCAATGAGTAAAAATAGAAGAGACAGCTGAAGACAATATAGAATTACTGAAATCTAATTGGAAGTCTCCTGCCCAGGGCACTGCCTGTGGGGTGGTGACCGGCCCAGCCGCTCTGCTTTCCCGCCGCGCCCCCAGGACCGAGCCCTTGAATTCCCAGTGCTGTCAGTTACGAGTCCTGGGGTTCCAGTTTTCGAGATGACACTCAAGGCCAGCGGTGGTGAGGGTGGGAATAGCATGCACACGGTCCTCTCCGACCTCTTCCTGGAGCACTTTCTGAAGCACCTCTGGATGGAGGCTGCAACATAGCAGTCGAACACTGTAACTGAGGACAGGTATGTAGGATAATATTTAGAAATAAACATATCCTACATCAAGCACGCAAAGTGAACTCAGTGTGAGTTTAAAATGGCTTTCTTTTTTTCCAGAGGCTTAAGGGACCTGGACCCCCTTGGGACACACGCAGAGTTGGCTTCCCTGGAGTTAAAAATTCCACAAGCCCATTCTCTGAAGCTGTGCGCCCAGTGAAGCCTGAGATCAAAGGGCATGCTGCCCTTCCTCAGAGATACGAGCCAGAGGGTTGACTTATGTTAACAACATATTGTCAGAGGTCTATAGGTGCTCTGCCCTGAGGGAAAGACACAGTTGTTACTTCATGCTGAGTAAACTGAGTGAACGCTTGAAGATACTCTTCCATTAACTCTCTTCCCTTGTGGCTACTTTCTTCTTTATGATTTTGTTTACACACCTGCCCAGAGATTAGTCAGTGTCTAGAAGATGTTTACTGCAAAAGTGATTGTGTTGATCTAGTAACAGGATATTTCCATTCAAGTTGATTTCAGATAGGTAAATTGAGGTAATGGTGAAAATAACAGTTAATAGATTAAGTGTGTACTTGACTAGAAAGTTATACAATCAAACTCCTAAATAAAAGAATTTCGCTACACACCATCTCATCTCGTGTAGTCTGTTTCTTGACTTAATAATTACAGGAGCGAGTTTACACCCACGGCAAAGCTGCTGTTCGTTCGCATCTCTGGTCACACAACACAGGTATACAAATCGCTCTGCAGCCTCAGGTAGCCCCGCAGGGGCCAAGGGGCGGGAGGTGCATCAAGTGCGACTCTTACAGTTTGAGGTTACACAGGAGCCCATGAGAATCACTCTGAAGCTGAATGAAAAACAATCCTGTACAGTGGCCAGAATTCTTCACGGCAGCATGATTCACAGACAAGGCTCACTTCACATGGGGGATGAGACCCTAGCGCTCAATGGTGCAAATGTGACTAATCATTCAGTAGATCAGCTGCAGAAGGTGATGAAAGAAACAAAAGGAATGATCTCATTAAAAGTAATTCCCAACCAGCAAAGTCATCTTCCTGCACTACAAACATTCATGAGATCTCAGTTTCACTCTGATCCCAAAAGAACAATCTGATCCCTCACAAGAGTCCCGCAAGGAGGTGGGACTGAAGTTTGTTACTGCAGACGTAATTCAGATTAACAAATATGACAGCAATTAGTGGCAGTGGCAAGTCAAAGGCCTCTCCAAGAAGTCAGGAGGACTGATTCCATCCCCAGTACAGGAATGGCGAGGGGTGAGTGTGGCTCAGTCAGCTCCAACTCAGGCCCCAAGCTTCAGAAGAAGAAGTACAAAGACAAGTACCTGGCCAGGCACAGGTCAGTATTCAACCAGTTGATGTTGTTTCATAGGAGGAAATTGTTCAGCTGCCTGCTTTCAAGAAGATTCTGGTTCTGATGGAGCCAGTTGGGCAGGTTGCAGCCATGTTAAGAATGCCCTGCTCAGCCAGAATCCAGAAAAGTTCATGTACCCAGCCCCATACACAACACAGTCACCAAGAGACAGAGAGGAAGATGGGGAGGAGTACAACTTCACCTCGACAGAGATAACAAGGAGCATCTCTGCCAATGAGTCTGGAGAGTCTGGCAGTTACCAGGGCAATATGTTTGGTGCCAAGTTTGAAATAGTACAGCAGATTCATAAGCAGGACAAGACTGCCATCCTTGACATGGAGCCTAGACCCTAGAAGCTGTTCAGTCGGCAGAACTTTCACCTTTCACTGTGTTCCTGGCACCTACAGACCAGGGCAATCAGATGGCAGCACTCCAGAAAGATCCAGAAGCCAGCCGCAGCCAGTAGGTTCACTACTTTGACCTGTCACTGACCAACAATGGCACTGATGAAACCCTTAAAAAATTGCAAGAAGCCTTTGACCATGCCTGCAGTTCTCCACAGTGGGTGCCTGTCTCCTGAGTTTACTAAGTTCACAAAATGTGGAGACCCTTATCCTCCTCTCTGGCATTTACAACTACCTTCTCTTTGCTTAAGACAAACAGGGTTGCTCCAACTAGTTTTGTGCCAAGCTTCCAGCTATCTGCAACTACCCTAATTAAGCTAATAGGATTCAGTATTCTTGCCCAGGCTTCTGAAGGGCTGAGATTTGATTTTCCTGATAGATGGGGACCCATTGATCTGGATTTCAAAAGGATCTCTGGAAATTGAGGATGAGAAGTACTATCAGAATGTAACTGCTAATCAAAGATTATACACACACAAAAAAAGTGGATCCTGTCCCTGTAAAGCCCGCCCTTCTTCAACTTTCTCAAATGTCAAAATGAAACAGCTGTGCACTGGAATGACATCTGCTCTAGGGAGACCCTCAAAGGCAATAAAAATGTTGCTGTGTTAAAAAAAAAAATCTAATTGGAACATTGAGCCATAATATTTCTATTGAACTCTTTCATGAATTATTTGAATTAATTACTCACTGGCAGGGATGGGTTGTCAAGAAATGAGTGGAACTTTAGGATTCAAGGACACTTCTTTGCATGGAGCTCCTACAAAGATCCTAAGAAAGGGTTCCAAAAATATGGTCACGTGTTTACAAAATTTGGAAGCAGTTAGTTTAACCATAATCAGCAAAGACGTCTCTTTCTACTCTTACTTCCCTTTAATCACATTTCCCTGTGGAAAGTGACATTGGGATTCCTGTGGGAATTTTTGGGAATCCTGCAAAGCAGAATTTCATTGGAGGATGCATCTCATTTGAGTTTAATGGATATGTATTTGTACAGTGCTCCGTATATAGTGAGCCTATTGTTAACCATCTTAGAAGAGGAATGAACTCCAGAATACTTTCACTTCTCACTGGGTGAACTCATCCTGTGCCATGGCCCAAATGGTGCCATAGATTCTGCTATATGGATATGCCCTACATTTCTCAGTACTGGAAGTCAGGATAATGGAGGAGTAATGATGTTTGAAATGTGCACAGCCAGGAAGTAGCCAGTAGAAATTTCTTCCAGTCATCAACAGTATGAAATTATAAGCAGTACATTCAATTCTCATGAAGCCTAGTCAAAACAAAAGCTACTATCTGTCAAGAATACACTTGATGATGCAGCGTATACAACTGTAAACATATCAGATATTTTTTCCTGAGAATTGTACACAAAATTGAACTTCTCCAAATTCCTTTGCTTATAAGGCATACACCTGTAATAGTACTACAAAGAGCCAGGACACAGGAATGTGAAGTGGTGTAACACATACATCCAAGGGTATTAGACTGTATCTTAGCATATCTGATAAATCTTGTCCTGATGCTATCTGGCACACCCAGAAAAATCAGTGAGCAAAATTGCTACTAACAGTACAAAGAATCCTGAAGAAACAAATCTTTCAGTAAGAAAAGCACTGGCACAATTGATCAATAAGTCAATGTATGCAATTTAAGAGTAATTTGATTACACAATTATGTAGCCCAATACAATGTAGATACAATTTGTTAATGTGTTTGTTTTTGTCCATGCCCTGATTTCAGATTCATTTTGCATTTTTAGACTTATTGATCACACAAAAAAATCAGCTTACAGAGGTGTTTGAGGCAGTTATGCGGTTAATTAAGAATAATAATGTTTCAAAATTCTGTAATGTTTGTAGTACTTGTCAGCTTTCAAAATTTTGTGAGGTTTTAAATTTTTCTAAATATATATTTACTTCATACATAATTGCATACTCATAATTTTTTGTATTCTTCTTGAAAACCTATAGTATAGGTTCATTGTGAGGTTGAGATTTTGTATATGCGAAGCTCACTGTGCATGCCTCTCTCACAGGTTCTCAAAAACTCTTAGTTCTGAGCATTACATACAGGTAACCAGCAGAGTGCCTGACATATAGTAGGTTAAAAAGGTTATTGCCTTCCTTCCTCATCACTTTGAAAAACTCACACACACATACAAATTTGAACAAAATGATCAAAAGATGATAATAATATACAACTCATCCTATTTACTATTTATTCAAAATCTATTTTTCCATATTTAGGTAATTTTTCCTTTTCTTTCTTTTTTTTTTTTTTTTTAATCATAGCTGTGTACATTAGTGCAATCGCCTGTACCCATTCTAAGATGCACCATACATGTGGCCCCAACCATTACCCTCCCTCCACCAAAACCTCCCCCCTCCCTTTCCCTTCCTTGGCCCTTTCCCCATAGTCTTGTGCTATAGTTGGGTTATAGCCTTCATGTGAAAGCTATAATTCAGCTTCATAGTAGGGCTGAGTACATTGGATACTTTTTCTTCCATTCCTGAGATACTTTGCTAAGAAGAA
>CAUYPK010126461.1:0-38165 GCA_963574355.1 Loris lydekkerianus | reverse complement strand
ACCCTACTCCCCACCCTACTCCTCACCGTCCTCCACACCCTCCTCCCCCCACGCCTCAGCACCTCCCCAGTCTCCTCCCCACACTCCTCACCCTCCACCTCACCTTCCTCCCAAATCTCCTCCCCCCACTCCTCACCTTCCTCCTCCCTCTTACAATAATGATCACAGTATCATTATTGTTGGCTTTCTTTGTGCTGGGCACCAGGCCAGGGTCAATGTCTATGTCAATCTTATGATGTCAACAGCTGCATCCTCATGTCACTTCTCAGGAAGTAGGGGGACAGAAAGCTGAACTAGCTTTGTCAGGAAGACAGAGCTGGAATTCATAGAGGTAGGATTCCAACTTAAGCTTTTTTAACCCAAAGCCCATGTTCTTAACCCTATTTCTGCATTTGAAGTTGCTCTTAGTCTAAGGGAGAAGGAGAAAATGTAAGAGACAAAAGCAGCATTGTAGAGACTGCACTTGAAGGAGGTACAGTATTTCTGGGGGCACAGAGGAGCTGTCACCCCTCACAGCGCACGTGATGGAAGCCCTCCCCAGGGAGCTGCAACTGAGCTGAGTCAAGCAAGATGCGTATGTTTTCAGATAATAAACAGGATGCAAGCATCCTGGGGATAAAACGAAAGATGTACAAAAGTGTGGAGGTGTTTATTCTGTCACGAACACCGATGGAGTGTCTGCTCTGGTCCAGGCACAGGGTCATGAAACCCAAGGCCAAACAAAAGAGAGAGGAATGAATCCGATGCTCTGTCACCTTGATGAAGCTAGCTCAGGTCTCTGTCCCCCTACATCCTGAGAAGTGACATGGGGATATAGCCGTTCACCATCTGAGAGTGCCATAGCATCAACCCTGGCCTGGTGCCCGGCACAAAGAAAGTCAATGAGAGCCAAGGCTGGAAGTGGAGAAAGGTAAGTATTTAGCAGATAGGAGAGGAAAATAGCTCTTCACAAGACACTTGTATTATGTTTTACAATGTCTAGAACACTGCCTTGTACTAGTAGGCACTCAACTGGTAACTGAATGAATAATCTCTTGAAAGCAAGCCATTTGACTAACAGTTCTCTTAGGACAGAGAACATGGGCTGACCACGGTCACCACTTAGATGCCCAGTGGGATGGCTGAGTTGCACAAGGTGCTGTTCACTGGGTGGTCTGTGCGATGGTCTCTGATCACAGTGTGAACAGTGATGTACAACTAATGCTAAATATTTAACAACATAATAGGCATCCAACTTGGTACCTGGGTTCACATCTAATACAGGGTTAACGTTTGTTGATTAAACTAATGAGCGAAGAAGGCAGGCAGAGACGCTCCTCAGCCTCTTGGAGCAGGGAGCATTAGTTAAATCTGTGCCAGATGTGTAAACTGCAGGTCTGTTCACAGGTAGGGAAGATGTGTTATGTGACTGTCAAAGCGCACATTGAGTGTGGGGAAGCACCAAATGAGAAACCCTGGCTCTCCTGATCCGTGCTTTCCCACCACAGCACAAAGCACGCAGTGCGTCTTTAAAGCCATCAGTGCATGATTTCCTGCAAAGGGCCAGGAATGTTTCTCTCCTAAGAAACCAGCTGGGCTGCAGGCTGTGTTATGGGAGCCCCACACAGCTGGCAGCCTCCCAGGGTGAAGGAGATTGGGAGCTGCGCCAGGAATCTCCATCAGGGACTGGGGTGTAACTAATTGCCACTATAAACCTTTCTCACAAGAGGATCTGGCTGTGCTAGTTCTTTGGGTAAAGGAGATCCCAAGGTTTTGTGAGTGGGTTAGTGGAACGCATATTTAGAAAGCACAGCAACTGTCGAACATCAATAATTTGGAAGGAAGAAATGTCATTCCAGAGGAAGAGCCTCTCAGACTCTCCTCAAGCCTGTGGTAGCATGTTAGAGAGAGATGGGGATTCAAGACCCCACAGCCTCAGTCTGCCATTCATCAGTCTTCCATCCTAGGCGAGCAACTTGACCCTTCAGCTTCAGATTCTTTGGTTAAAACGGGGCTACTCACTTCTCCAGGGCAGCACGGTGGTGGAGTAAACAAAATAATGTATGAAAATGGGGGCGGCACCTGTGGCTCAGTGGGTAGGGCACCAGCCCCATATACTGAGGATGGCAGGTTTGAACCCAGCCCCCACCAAAGTGCAACAAAAAAATAGCCAGGCATTGTGGGGGGCACCTGTAGTCCCAGCTACTTGGGAGGCTGAGGCAAGAGAATTGCCTAAGCCCAAGAGTTTGAGGTTGCTGTGAGCTCCACTAAGGGTAACATAATGAGACTCTGTCTCAAAAAAAAAAAAAAAGAAAGAAAGAAAATGGCCTAACCCAATGTGGTATAGTGAAAAGAGCTTGGGTTTCAGATTCAGACCCTGTTGCTAAATCCAAACTTACCTCTTAATAACAATGCAAACTTTGACAACACCCATAATAATATTAATGACAATAATCATCGTAATTAGCATTTCTAGAAAATATACTGCATAGCAGGCACTGTGATGAACACAACTTAAACATCTCAATTAACCGGCAGTAGAGTGACTACTACTCTGTTGCCAATTTGTTGATGGAGACTGAGGCAATGAAGGTTGAAATCAAAATCGTCTCACTGAAAATGAAAGGGCCACCATGCAAACACTGACTTCCAAGTCCATGGCACAGATTTTAATCTCTAAGCTAAACAGCCGTCCAAGCCCCAGTTTTCCTTATCTGTAACACAGAGATACTAATACCTGCCCTGCTGGGTGGTTGGAGGATCTGGGGCTGCATCTGGGAAGTGATGACTGGCCCTCCACACCTTCAAAAGTACTTCCATTGCTATTACTGGAGAAAGAAGTTACTGAATAGACAGACCCCCAGACAGGAGCCACCTTCTTTTCTTGGGCAAGGGACTTAAAGAGAAACTTCTCTAAAGAAGACAGACGCAAAATCTACAAACACATGAAAAAAAGCTCATCATCCTTAATCATCAGAGAAATGCAAATCAAAACTACTTTGAGGCTGGGCGTGGTGGCTCACGCCTGTAGTTCCAGAGCTGTGGGAGGGCAAGGCGGGTGGATTGCCTGAGCTTAGAGGTTCGAGACCAGTATGACCAGCAGTGAGCCAGAGTAAGACCCCGTCTCTACTAACATCAAAAACAGCACAGCATCTCCAGAGGAAGAAGAAAATGAACAACAAAAAAGAGTACTTTAAACAAGGAAGAATGTACAAGCAAGTTGAAATTAAAAATAAAAAAAAAAAATAGAATTAAACAAGATAATTTTAAGCTGGGGCCCGGTGCAGTGGCTCAATCCCTATAATCCTAGCACTCTGAGAGGCCTAGGTAGGTGGATTGCTTGAGCTCAGGATTTCGAGACAGGCTTGAATATGCATGAAACCCCATTTCTGAAAAATAGCTGAGCACTGTGATGGGCGCCTGTAGTCCAGCTACTTGGGAGGCCGAGGCAAGATAATCACTTAAGCCCAAGAGTTTGAGGTTGCTGTGAGCTATGATGCTATGGCACTCAGTCCCAGGGCAACTGAGTGAGACTCTATCTCAAAAAAAAAAAGACAATTTTAAGCTAAACATATAAAATTGTGCCAATATTTGACAGTTTTTGTGTTGTAAAAATGACTGCTTAATGTGGTTCAGCCTAATATGTATAAAGTGCTTTGAAAGGGTTCTAGCGGGTGGTGCCTGTGGCTCAGTGGGTAGTGCTATAATAGAAAACTCTAAGGGGCAGAAAAGAACTTCTAGAAGGGCAGGTGCACATTACATTAAACAGAAAATAATTTTCAAGATACGATAATAAAAATAAAAGCAACACTCATTGTTTTCTGCCTGTCAGGATCTGGTCATCTAGAAGATTAATCAGTAACCAGAATTATAACAGATGCAATAACAATATTTTCTGTAGGGAATTGCATACACCACTACAAAAGCTAATTGCTCCTGAAGTTTTTCCCATTTCCACCTGAAATATTTAGAACCTTGCTTGATTACAACATTAGCACTCTCTTTCATAATGTACACCGGCAGGTACTACAATTAACATGTACATTTTAGAACTGAAATGTCCATGTTTAAATAGAAAACATAGTGAGAAGGTAAAAAATAACTGAGTATGCTCAACATGGCACTAATCTTATAATATTTACGCATTTTTTTAAAGCACATTACAGGGCAGTGCCTGTTGCTCAGTGGGTAGGGCACCAGCCACATACACCAAGGCAGGCAGGTTCAAACCTGGCCCAGGCCTGATAAACAGCAGTGACAACTGCAACAAAAAAATAGCTGTGTGTTGAGATGTTGTCCCAGCTACTTGGGAGGCTGAGACAAGAGAATCACTTAAAGCCCCGGAGTTTGAGGTTGCTGTGAGCTGTGAATCCACAGCACTCTACCAAGGGTGACAAAGTGAGACTCTGTCTCAAAAAATAAATAAATAAATAAATAAAAAGCGCATTACAGATGATGTCTCTTAAAAGGAAAGTGAAATGCTCATTTTCTTTGGAAACTTCTTTTTAATCAGCTTTTTATAAATGATTATGATCTAACGTATTCGTTGCATTTATGCATAATAAGAATTAAGTTATTAAAAGAAGAAATATAGGCTCGGCTCCCTTAGCACAGTGGTTACAGCACCAGCCACATACACTGAGGCTGGCGGTTGAAACCCAGCCCAGACCTGCTAAACAACCCTGACAACTGCAGCAACAACAACAACAACAACAACAAAAATAGCTGGTCATTGTGGCAGGCGCCTGTAATCCCAACTACTAGGGAGGCTGAGGCAAGGGAATTGCTTAAGCACAAGAGTTCGAGGTTTCTGTGAGCTGTAACGCCAGGGCACTTTACCAAGGGCGACATAATAGGACTTTCTCTCAAAAAAAAGAAAGAAAAGAAAAATAGCTTTAGGTAAGTAGAGTGTAAATAATATAAAAATACAGTTCCTTTTAGACTTTCCCTATGAATATTGAATGTATGTTTAAACTTTTCCCACATAGGATAATAAATTTCGCAATGTAACAACTTCTATCATTTGTAAAATATTTTCACATAAGTGATCTCATTTATCTGAAGGCTGTGTGTGTAAGGTTTATATAGGACAGGCATTATTGCCTCTGAGCCCTAAAGTTGCTCAGAGTCAAATGGGATGAAAAACACTACTAACCATCTATCATACTACTGTGTGATAAGTGCTATGATAGAGATGAGTACATCTGTTTGGGGAGAACATAGAAAAGACTATGACTAATCTGGGCCTACAAGAAGTTCAGATAGGGATTTCTATCTGAAATGACTTACCTAAAGTCAGACTGTTAATGTTGAAGAATGAACTTGAACTTAGATCTCCTGACTTTATCTTCTGGATCTTTTCTGCAGGTACAAAAATAATTTAGTCAGTGTTTTCTGAAGAATATTATAGAAAGCTTAGGGTTTTTCCATAGTCCAAACGTAAAAATAAAATGATAAGAACAGAAGGGATCAAAGATAAAGCTAGTATTTTGAAGGCAGTGATTGAACACAAGATTTCATAAATTCAGCCTATGGAAACAGTACGCTAGACATGTTTCAGATGAGGAAATACACAGAGCTTTGTAAGGTCTTAAATATTTAAAAGTCCTGTTACCACTTTGATACTACAGACTGAATGTCTCTAATCTGAAAATCTGAATTACTCCAAAATCCCAAACTTTTTGAACACCAGTATGGTGCTCAAAGGAATTGCTAATTGGGGCAGATTTGTGATGCTCACCTGTATAGGTATAATAAAATATTCCAAAATATCCCATCTAAAACACTTCTGGTCCCAAGCATTTCAGGTAAGGGATACTCAAACTGTAATAACACTGCATGATAGAGAATCTCAGTTTGAATCTGAACTCCATTTTTTATTCTGTACACTAGAACAAGTCACTTAATTTCTATACCCTGTCCAGAGACCTCTGAAATACGTAATAAGTGCAAAAAGTTTATAAAAATATAGTACTCTGAAAAGTATAAATATCTATATATCTGAAAGACTGTATTGTGCTTTGTGCTCATTAATTTGTTGATTAAGCTGGATTTGAGATGACCCTGTTAATGGTATAGTCCCACATGAACATCAGACATTGATGTGTGTATTTGTGCTTTGGAGTGCCTATATTCTAAATATATATTAAGTTAATATGTATGTTCTTACGGGAAGGAAAGGGACTGTATCCATTCCTTTATTAATTAGCCAATAAAACGAGACTTTCATGCCTTTGGAATTGGATTTAGTGATATATTTGTTTCATTTTGTTTTATCCTAAGTGAGGGATGTCCACTGTTGGAGCAGTTGAACATTTCCTGGTGTGACCAAGTAACCAAGGATGGCATTCAAGCACTAGTGAAGGGATGTGGGGGTCTCAAGGCCTTATTCTTAAAAGGCTGCACTCAGGTAATACTCCACGTAGTGCTTCTGAAATTCTGAGGAACCATGAACTCTTTATAGGCAGCCTTAAAGTGTTTGTCTTGAGGGGAATATTAGTTATGTTTATTACTGACCAAAGATAACATGCTGGGGGCAGTGCCTGTGGCTCAGTGGGTAGGTCACCAGCCCCATGTAACGAGGGTGGCCGGTTCGAACCCAGCCCAAGCCAAACTGCAATAACAACAACAAAAAAAACAGGCGGGTGTTGTGGCGGGCACCTGTAGTCTCAGCTACTCAGGAGGCTGAGGCAAGAGAATCACCTAAACCCAAGAGCTGGAGGTTGCTGTGAGCTGTGACGCTACAGCACTCTACTGAGGGCAACAAAGTGAGATTCTGTCTCAAAAACAACAACAACAAAGATACATGCTTACTAAAAATTAAAAGTGTTTTCCTTAGAATATAAGAATGAGAAGAATTAACATCTGGCCAACAATAAATTTTGGGGAGTGGGGGAGGTAACGTGGGGAGATATGATCATACTGAGGATACACCATCGGCAAAAAGAGTTTCATGCAATTAAATTTTTACTGAAAAGAAAATTTGTCATGTTGTTAGTGCTGTTTCTTTGAACTGGATAGGCAAAGAAGGCAATCTTGGCAATTTCCACTTATATTCTAACCACCAGGAGTTTTTCTTAAATGTGCCAAGTATGTAGCAACCTTCATTTTAGTGTTGATCATTATTTCCTACCAGTCACATTTTAAATACACCATATTTTGTTACTAAAAACTTTACTTTCCCGGGGTTTTTTTTTTAGAATATAAAAGAATAAGTTTATTTTATATTAGAGAATAGGGGGAAGAGATGAGAAAGAGAGAGAGCGAGCAGAGAGTGAGAAAAGGGAAGATTGGGCACTATCTCAGTGTTTTACAGTGAAAATAGGAATTAACTAGATAGTACCTGGAGAGAAATGAGCAAGGGTTAATTTAAATGACAAAGTAGAGCCAGTCTTGACCTTATTTTATTAATGGTAACTAAAAACATAATATGGATTCCATTAAAAATGCCTTCATTCTTTTACCATGATAGGAGGGGTTCCATTATTTGAAACAGCTTAGGATATATGTACTGCCTTAAAACAACAGATCAAGCTTCTGGTTATTTATGAGATTTTAAAAATATTGATTGGAATGTATCATTATCATCAATTATTTATCATCTGCTCTCAGCTCTGTAACCATGGCAATAAAAGTATGAAAATTGGCTCAGCATCTGTAGCTGAAGCAGCTGAGGCACCAGCCATATACACCAGAGCTGGCAGGTTGGAATCTACCCTGGTCCTGCCAAACAACTGACACCTACAACCAAAAAATAACCGGGCCAATGTTGTGGCAGGTGCCTATAGTCCCAGCTACTTGGGAGGCTGAGGCAAGAGAATCGCTTAAGCCCAGGAGTTAGAGGTTGCTGTGAGCTGTGACACCATAGCACTCTACCCATAGTGACAGCTTGAGGCTCTGTCTCAGAAAAAAAGAAGAGGTGTGAAAATTATTGTAGCCTCGTAGTCCTGCAGCAAAATGCTGTGTGGTGCATTTATAAGAACTAAAACCATAAAAATGAGGCAATATTTATGTCATATTTTTCTTGATCTGATGATAATAAGAATTTGAATGTGGTCAGAACTGATTTTTGAAATACTGAAAACCATGCTAATAACATGAATTACACTGTTACATGGTCATAGTTCATTGTTTGTGGTTAATTGTCCCTTTGTTACTTGTTGAATATATTTAGAATGCATTAATGAATGTGTATATTCTTAAATCTTTCTCCTTTGAACAATGTCAGTAATCACTTTTTCTCTTATTCTTTACAGCTGGAAGATGAAGCTCTCAAGTATATAGGTACACACTGTCCTGAACTAGTGACTTTGAACTTGCAGACTTGCTTGGTAAGCATTCCTTCCCGTGACTCTTCTGTTTCAGTAATTCATTTCTATAATATTATAGTAGGAGTCTTAAGACCAGTGGTTTTTTCCACTACGCCCTGGATACACACTAGACCCACAGATTGGCAACACTCATTCCTAGCAGCTTTGACATAGGTAAGACACAGGGCAGGTTATGCAGAGTTGCAGATGAGCTAACTGTAACTCCATCCCTTTCTTATCTATCTCCTTAAGAAAACTTTCTACTTTTTCAAATTAAATTCTTCACAAACTTCAGTATTTAAAATGGAGTCACACTTTATAACCAGTTAAGATGTGTCAGTGGATCACAACTATGGGGAACCAGTGGTAAAAGATAACAAACAATATGAGCTCTTTCAGTTACTATGTAGTATCTGTCTGTATTTAGCATTTTGGCTTATTCAGACTATCACCCTTTTTGTGTCTATTCCCCAAATTTCTAGATTTTACTCAGATAATTTGCTGAAACTATTCACAGGCCTAGAATGTTAAGAATACACCTTTAGTGTTTCTCTCTTGCTTCTCTAATTACATATGTATGTTGTGTGGGAGTGAGAGCTCCTCCTAGAAAGAAAAAAGTTGACGAGAACTTTTCTGTGAGTGTTAAGCTTTCTGCTTTTTATGCCCTTATCCTATTTGATCACTTAGAATTTGAGTGCACAGTGGTCATTTAGGTTAAAGGTGATAGGTAAAAGGCCACATTTTATAAAATGTAAACAACTTTCCCTTGAAGGAAGATAACAGTAATAATTTATGTAGGAACTCTTTGAGATCAAGTTACAAGGATGACAGTCATTCTCTCTCTCTCTCTCTCTCTTTTTTTTTTTTTTTTTTTTTTTTTTTGAGATAGCATCTCCCGGTGTTGCCACCCAGGATACAGGGCAGTGGCATCATCATATCTCACTGCAACTTCAGATTCCTGGGCTCAAGCAGTTCTGCCTTAGTCTCCCCAGTTGCTGGGACTACAAGTGCCCAGCTAATTTTTCTATTTTTGGTAGAGACAGCATCTTGCTCTTGTTTGCTGGTCTTGAACTCCTGACCTTAGGAAATCTCCCTGCCTTGATCTCTGTTCCTTTGTTTTAAAAAAATTTTTTTTCTTAGGAGGCTGAGGCAAGAGAATCACTTAAGTCCAAGAGTTTGGGATTGCTGTGAACTGTGATGTTAGGGCACTCTACTGAGGGTAATATAGTGAGGCTGTCTCAAAAAAAATTTTTTTAAAGTAAAATTAGAAAAGAAAACAGGGGCAGCACCTATAGCTCAGCGGGTAGGGTGCCAGCCACATACATCCTGGCTGGCGGGTTCGAACCCAGCCCGGGATAGCTAAACAACAATGATGACAATTGCAACCAAAAAATAGCCAGGCACTGTGGCAGGCGCCTGTAATCCCAGCTACTTAGGAGGCTGGAGCAAGAGAATCACTTAAGCCCAAGAGTTGGAGGTTGCTGTGAGCTGTGACACCACAGTACTCTACTGAAGGTGACAAAGTGAGACTCTTGTCTCCAAAAATAAAAGTTGGTTTTTTTTGTTTAATTCCAGTCAGGATTGTCACTTAAGGATTCTATTTCATGAAACAAATGTCTGGAAGAATTTAACTTTTAAGCCTATCCAAAATTAGTGAATATGGCAGGAAAAATGTAGTCCTAGTTGGATCCACCTTGTTAAGATGTTTATGTGTAACTTTGTTTTTTTTTTTGTTTGTTTTTTTCTTCTTTTTTTTTTTTGTAGAGACAGAGTCTAACTGTACCGCCCTCGGGTAGAGTACCATCAGGTCACACTGCTCACAGCAAGTTCCAACGTGTGGGCTTATGCGATTCTCTTGCTTCAGCCTCCAGAGCAGCTGGGACCACAGGCGCCCGCTATAATGCCCGGCTATTTTTTTGTTGCAGTTTGGCCAGGGCTGGGTTTGAACCGGTCGCCTTTGGCATATGGGGCTGGTGCCCTACTCACTGAGCCACAGGTGCCACCCCGTAACTTTGTTTTTTTAAGAGATGTCTCCTTACATTGCCTAGGTTAGCCTGCCTTGAACTAGGCTCAAGCAGTCCTCCCACCTTAGCTTCCTGAGTAGCTGAGTCTATAGGCATGTGTAGAGGTACCTACCTTGTAACTTTTTTAAACATAACATCTTTGCATTTGTGTTCTTTTTCATTTTAAAATAATTTAAAGCAAGATAATTGAAAATAATTATTTTTTCTTAAAGACAGGGCCTTGCTCTGTCACCTAGGCTAGAATACAGTGGTGTCATCATAGCTCACTGCAACCTCAAAACTCCTGGACTCAAGCCTAAAATAGTTTTCCTTTTTTTTTTTTTGTAGAGACAGAGTCTCACTTTAGCCCTCGGTAGAGTGCTGTGGCATCTCAGCTCACAGCAACTTCCAACTCCAGGTTTAGGCAATTCTCTTGCCTCAGCCTCCCGAGTAGCTGGGACTATAGGCACCTGCCACAATGCCCAGCTATTTTTGTTGTTGTTGTTGCAGTTTGGTCAGGGTGGGTTTGAACTGCCACCCTCGGTGGTGCCCTACCCACTGAGCCACAGGTGCTGCCCAGCCTAAAATAGTTTTTTAAATAGTCCAAAATCGGGCAGCACCTGTGGCTCAGTGGGTATGGCACCAGCCCCATATACCAAGGGTGGCAGGTTCAAACCTGGCCCCAGCCAAACTGCAACAACAAATAGCCGGGCTTTGTGGCGGATGCCTGTAGTCCCAGCTACTCGGGAGGCTGAGGTAAGAGAATCACCTACACCCAGGAGTTGGAGGTTGCTGTGAGCTATGATGCCATGGCACTCTACCGAGGGGGATAAGTAAAACTCTGTTTCTTAAAAAAAAAAAAGTAATAAAATAAATGGTCCAAAATCATGTCTGAGTTAGACGCAACTGTTTTATTTCCATAAGTTAGGATGTTCTTAATATTATTATAAAACTAAACTGTAGAACTAAATAAATGCTGTAATTAATACAAGATTTCAACTATCATCCCAGGCTAGAGTACCATGGCGTTCACAGCCTAGCTCACAGCAACCTCACAATTCCTGGGTTCAGCTGGCAAGGTGGCTCATGCCTGTAATCCTAGCACTTTGGGAGGCTGAGGCAGGTCAGTTGCTTGAGCTCATGAAATTGAGACCAGCCTGAGCAAAAGGAAGAACCTGTCTCTACTAAAATATAAAATCTGAGGCAAGAGGATCACTTGAACTCAAGAGTGTGAGGTTGCTGTGAAGACTCTCAGGACTCTACCCAGGGCAACAGCTTGAGACTCTGTCTAAAAAAAAAAAAAGAAAAACTGGATTCAAGCGATCCTCTTGCCTCAGCCTCCCAAGTAGCTGGGACTAAAGCATCTGCCACAACCCCTGGTTAGTTTTTCCATTTTTAGAAATATAGGCAGAGTCTAGCTCTTACTCAGGCTGGTCTCGAACTCCTGAGTTCAACCTGTCTTCCCACTCTACCTCCCAGAGTGCTAGGATTACAGACATTAGCCACCACCTGGATATTTGTAAATATGTTCATACTACTAAAATATTGTTATCCTTATGTTTTCTAAGTCTTAAAATTATTTAATTGAACCTATATCACGATGTGTCTCATGCTGTTCCCAGTCCCATTAGGATCCCATTAGGGCTTTTAACAGTATCCCATTTAGAGCTTTTTCCCTTTATACCAAAACTGAGCATAAACTCTCTTGCAAACTAAATCATAAGGAAGGGGAAGAAAGAAACTAGTGTGTTCATCTAGGTCTGCTAACTGATTGAGACTGTCTTGATCTCTTTTTGGTGCTTATTTTCACAGAAGTATCATTTTTGCTTATTTTTCTTCTGCTAAGATACTAATGTCTGTGGATTTTTTTTTTTTTTTTTTTTTTGCTCATTTTTTTAGCAAATTACAGATGATGGTCTGATTACTATATGCAGAGGATGCCATAAGTTACAGTCCCTCTGTGCTTCTGGCTGCTCCAACATCACAGATGCCATCCTGAATGCTCTAGGTCAGAACTGTCCACGGCTCAGGTAAACATTTCTTCTTTAGCTTAAAAAAAAAAAAAAAAAATCAGGGACAAGGAACAAAAATCTCCTTCACTCATATTTATTCCTTGGATCTTTGACATAGATAATGCAGAGTTATTACCCTTTTAGATGCCCACTTACCTACTTTAAACCTTATTTGATTACACGTAATTGGCATGAAGCAAGGGTTAACAGTTCCCGAATTCCATTACTTGCTAACCATACTAGAAAAAAGATTAATATTTTATTTCATTACTTGAAAAAGAAATAAAAGTATTTTCTCTCATTAATGCTTTCATATAATTCCTTTTAAAGCTTTTTAAGGCCCATGCTGAGGTCATTTATATCATAGTAATGATGCCAGGTACCTAAGAAGAAATACTATATTTGAAAAGAAAAAACATCCTTGTAGGAGGACCACTCTGGTACTGATTCTTTACTTATCCTCTGTTCCTATAGAACAACCTTATTTCTCTATGGCTTCTTCTCTGCTTGAATATGGGATTGGCTGAATATTTACTGAGAATGCTATGTTAGTATGTTAGTATACACTTGGTGTCCAACCCATATTCTGTAGGCGTACACAAGACACTATAGTGAGTAGGAATGATGCCCATATACCTTTTCTGTTTTTTAAAGCAAAACTTAATATAGCACTTATAAGTTAGACATTGTTTTAGGTAGTTTATAGATACTAATTTATTTAATCTCCATGGCACCATGTAAGCATGTTATTATCTTCATATTATAGATTAGAATACTGGAACACAGGGAGTTTAAGTGGTTACTCAAGGTATCACTGCTAGTAAGTGTAGGAGCAAGGATTCAAATGCAGGCAGTCTGGTTCCTGAGCCCATGAAACCATTTTTCTTATATATTATAATCATTGTACAGCAATAAAACTTTGTGAAGACTTTTATTGGAAATCACCTGACTTAATCATAATTGTTGAAAGAAATTTTTCCTCTAATATTAGAATTCCTTAATAGATTGTAGACTTGGTCAAAGTTAGTAATATAAAAAGCCTAGAATAGAGTACTTCTCAGGAGCTTGGGAGGTATCTGAACCTCTCTCTAAAAATATTACACATTATCCCTTTCTATTTTAGACAAAAGGGGACTTAAGCTCCACATTTCTGTATTCATTAGTGTTGTTAGAAAAGCTCTTAGAAGTTGTTTCAGTTATGTAATGCTATCCTGTTAGATGTAGCGTTCATTTCTTATTAATTTTCAGCTGATAGTGATTTCTTATATTTAGCTTTAACTTTTTCATCTTCTGTAGTAAGTAATTTGTAAGGAAACATGTATATGTTCTTTGGTACCATTGTACAGAGGTCACTTTTCACAGAAAAGAGCTGCTTTTGGTTTTCCAGCCCTGTGATTGTTATTTAGCAGTTGCTGAATAATAGGAGAATGGCTGCCAGCTCAGCTTCCCTCTCCACTGGGCCTCTCTGGGAGCTGGTGGGAGGAAGCAGGAAGCTTTCATAAATCTGGAATTTCATATTTGGGACAAACCTGTAATTAAGGTTTTTAAAAAGCTATTTAAATCTGAATGAACCTACATCTAAAACAGAAAGAAAATAATTTTCTTCAGATTACCTGAAATAGAGTATTTATCTCCATTTCCTTTGTTTTCTAGGAGCAGGCTGCCCTCTGGGGGTAAGCGGTATGCCATCAAGAAGGCTTTTAATGCATTTCATGCATTTTTACATTAACTACAAACTTCAATTATTTTCTTCTATGTTCTTTCATTGTATCATCCTGAAATGTGGTATTTACAGGACCGCTTTATGATGACTCCATAAAAATGAATGACAAGATCTATATACAGAGTTGCTTACCTGTTAATGTCATTCTATATTATGAAGTCCTTAGGGAATAAATTATTTTCTTCAGTTCTTAACTGTTTTAATAAATCCAGTTTTCAGAGACCAAGCGCTTGACTTTCATTTTGTTTTTTTTAACAGAATATTAGAAGTAGCGAGATGTTCTCAGTTAACTGATGTGGGCTTTACCACTCTTGCTAGGGTAAGTATCTCCTTTGGGTTCCATAGGTTTTGTTTGGGATTTTTATTTCTTCCTTTTACATATGTAGTTTTTATTTTATTTTAGTAGAGTTAGGGAGTATAAATGTTTTGTGTTACATGGCTGAATTGTGTAGTAGTGAAGTCTTAAGTTTTTGATGTACCCCTCACTTTGAATGGTTAGTGTTCACTGTACCCAATAGGTAATTTTTCATCCTGCAGCCCCTAATGCCCTTCCTTTTATGACTCTCCAGTTTCCATTATATCATTTTGTATGACCATGCTTACCCATTCCTCGGCTCTCATTTTTAAGTGAGAATATGCAGTATTTGGGCTTTTGTTCCTGGGTTACTTCACTTAGAATAATGGCCTCCAGTTCTTATACAAGTTGCTGCAAGAGACATTATTTCAGTCTTTTTCATGACTGAGTCATATAGACCACATTTTCATTATCAGTTGCTGGGCATTTAAGTTAGTTCCATCCCTTTGAAGTTGTGAATTGTGCTACAATAATAAACTTGGGTGCAAGTGTTTTTTTATAAAATGACTTCTTTTCCTTTGGTAGATTCTCAGTAGTGGGCTTGCTAATTGAAAGTTTAATACTTTAAGACATCTCCATACTGTTTTCCATGGAGGTTATATACTGATTTGCGTTCCCACAAATAGTGTATAAGTGTTCCTTTTTCACCTCATCCAATCTATTATATTTCTGATTTTTTAGTAATGGCAACTCTAACACAGGGGTAAGGTGGTATCGTGTTGTTTTTTTTGTTTGTTTGTTTGTTTTGTTTTTTGCAGTTTTTGGCCAGAGCTGGGTATGAGCCTGCCTCCTCCTGCACATGGGGCCAGTACCCTACTCCCTTGAGTCACAGGCGCCACCTTGTTGTGGTTTTAATTTCTGTTTCTCTGATGATTACTAATGTTGAGCCTTTTAAAATATATTTGTTGGCCATCTGTTGTACTCCTTTTGAAAAATACCTTTTTTTTGTTTGTTTGGTTTTTGAGTCTCCCTTTGCCACCCTTAGTAGAGTGCAATGACATCACAGCTCACAGCAACCTCAAACTCTTGGGCTTAAGTGATTCTCTTGCCTCAGCCTCCCAAGTAGCTGGGACTACAGGCGCCCATCACAACGCCCGGCTATGTTTTTGGTTGCAGTTGTTGTTGTTTGGCAGGCCTGGGCTGGGTTTGAACCTGTCAGCTCCAGTGTATATGGCTGGTGCCCTAGCTGCTGAGCTATAGGCGCCGAGCCTGAAAAATATCTTTACATCGGGCAGCGCCTGTGGCTCAAAGGAGTAGGGCGCCAGCCCCATATGCTAGAGGTGGAGGGACAGCTTTTGCCTGCTTTGTTTCTTGTTGTTTTTTTGTTTTCGGATTTTTTTTTTTTTTTTTTTTTTTTTGAGACAGAGTCTCACTCTATTGCCCTGCGTAGAGTGCAGTGTTTTCATCATAACTCATTGCATTGTCACATTCCTGGGCTCAGGAGATCCTCTTGCCTCAGCTTACCTACCAAGTACCTTACAGGCATGTGCTGCCACACCTGGCTAATTCTTTTATTGATAGATTGATAGCACAGATGGTGTCTTGCTCTTGCTCAGACTGTTCTCAAATTCCTGACCACAAGCGATCATCCTGCCTCAGCCTCCTTCTAGAGTGCTAGGATTCAGGCGTGAGATAGAGACAGAATCTCACTTTATTGCCCTCGGTAGAGTGCCATGGCGTCACACAGCTCACAGCAACCTCCAGTTCCTGGGCTTAGGCGATTCTCTTGCCCGAGCCTCCCAATTTGCTGGGACTACAGGTGCCCACCACAGTACCTGGCTATTTTGTTGTTGTTGCCAGGGCCGGGTTTCAACCCGCCACCCTCAGTATATGGGGCCGGCGTCCTACTCACTGAGCCACAGGTGCCGCCCCTGGCCTATAAATTTTTTTAATTGAATCTATATTTTTGACCCTTCTTGAATAGTTTTTTTTATTTCAGATTAATATGAGAATACAAATGATTAGGTTACATTGGTTGCATTTGTTGGGTGAAGTTCAAGTTGTAGTTGAGTCCTTCACCCAGGGCATATGCTATATACCCTTACACCTTACACTGTGTGCGTTAGGTGAAAGCTTACTAATTCTCCTCCTTCCTCCCTTTCCCTCAGACCTACAGTCATTCATTAGTCAGTGTTTTATAGTTCTTCTTTTTTTTTTTTAATCCTTTATCTTCAGTGAAACTTCAATAGCAGGGTGGGATTTTTGTTGTTTCAAAAAAATGATCAGCAAGGGAAATGTAGCATGGCAGCAGAATTGGGAATGTGAAACAAAGGGAAACTTTTCTGTGGCTGGTATTCCTGAGCATTCTCACACTAGAGCTACAGACTGCTCTGGAAATGCAGAAATACATTAAAGAACATGACGCTCCTTCATGAGACTTGATTCTCTACAGTTTCATAAGACTTCTGCTTATTTTGGGAAAGAAACTTAATTGTTTATGTGACTGGTGGATAAGAATAAGAAAACACAGGTCCAGCTGGGCACAGTGGGTCATGCCTATAATCGTACCACTCTGGGAGGTCCAGGTGGGAGGATAGCTTGAGCTCAGAAGTTTGAGACCAGCTTGAGCAGGAGCGAGACCCTGTCTCTACTAAAAATAGAAAAACTAGCTGGGGGGTGTGGCAGGCACCTGTACTCCCAGCTATTTGGGAGGCTAAGGCAGGAAGATCACTTGAACCCTGGAGTTTGAAGTTGCTGTGAGTTATGATGATGCAATAGCACTAAACCTAAGTCTGGTTTTATTTATTTTTATTTTTTTTTAAGACAAAGTTTCACTCTGTCACCCTGGAGAGAGTGCCCTGGTGTAATCATATCTCACAGCAACCTCAAACTCTTGGGCTCAGGCATCTTCTTCTCTCAGTCTCCTGAGAAGCTGCCTGCCACAACCCTTGGCTAATTTTTCTATTTTTAGTAGAGAGAAGGTCTCACTCTTGCTCAGGCTGGTCTGGAACTCCTGAGATCGGATGATCCACCTACCTCATCCTCCCAGAATGCTAGGATTAAAGGTGTGAGCCGCCATGCCTGGCCATAAGTCATCTTTTAAATGGAGAGATTTTAAAAGATTTCTCTATTCTCCTGAAGATTTTAATATTTAGAGTGGTTTATAAATTACTATTCAGTAATAGTACTTAGGCTGGGCAAGGTCGCTCATGCCTGTAATCCCAGCAGTCTGGGAGGCCGAGGTGAGTGGATTGCCTGAGCTCATGGGTTTGAGACCAGCCTGAGCCAGAGGGAGATCTCATCTCTAAAAACATTGTGACGGGCACCTGTAGTCCCAGCTACTTGGGAGGCTGAGGCAAGAGAATCACTTAAGCCTGAGAGTTTGAGGTTGCTGTGAGCTTTGATGCTATGGCACTCTACTGAGAGCAAAACAGTGAGACTGTCTCAATAAAAAATAAAAATACAAAGACTTCAATCTGTCTGTATTGTTTAAATTTTTATCAACTATCATATTATCAAGAAAAAACTGTCGAAATAAACCCAAACCCTAAAGAATACAATCATATGGGCAGTGCCTATGGCTCAAAGGGGTAGGGTACTGGCCCCATATGCTGGAGGTGGCGGGTTCAAACCCAGCCCAGGCCAAAAATTGCAGAAAAAAAAAAAAGATAAATAAATAAAATTACTTTAAAAAAAAAAAAAAAAGAATACAATCATATGATTTGTAAAACATCTTCACAATCACTGTCCTGATTAAACATTACAAAACTTCAATTAAAAAAAATAAAATAAATAAAAATAAATACAACAAAAATTACAAAAATGGACCAAAAAAAATAAGAAAAAAAGAAAAATAACAAAATAATAAAAAGAGAAATAGTAATAGTATTTAAAATTATACAGTCTTTGTCCAGTGTTATGAAACAGAGGGAAGGTCATTTGCTATTGGATAGATTGATGGAATACTAATTGGGTAGGAGCCAGCACATGACAAGTTGCTTTCCACCCTCCAGAAGAAACAATTTTCATTAAATTATTTATGGCTGAAACAATCTCTGTATTGGCCCAATATAAATGTTCAGCAAATTTATTCCCTTGGACTTAGAAGATATTAGATACTTTATAAATGTGGAATAATTGTGATCAAAGCCTTTTAAAATATGTAAAGGAATAAGGTAAAAAAATGAAATTAAAATAACAGCAACTCTGTTCTTGTTTTAAATGTTTTTACTGTAATGTTTGATTTTATACTTTGTAGAATTGCCATGAACTTGAAAAGATGGACCTGGAAGAGTGTGTTCAGGTAAGATTGTGGATTTTAATTCAGAAATATAGTATAATAGAAACTTAACTTGAGGCTCAGTACCCATAGCACAGTGGTTATGGCCCCCACCACATATACCAAAGGTGGCGGGTTCAAACTCAGCCTAGGCCTAAACAACTGTAACAAAAAAATAGCTATGCATTGTGATGGGCGCCTATAGTCCCAGCTACTTGGGAGGCTGAGGTAAGAGAATCACTTAAGCCAAGAGTTGGAGGTTACTGTGAGGATGATATAGTGAGACTCTGTCTCAAAAAAACAAACAAAAAAAAAAAAAAACAGAAACTTAACTTGCTTTGGCCACTTCTTTAAACTTCACTCTGTGTAAAGATCTTCATTTGCTTGTAGTAATGGTATTAATAAAATGGGGGCGGGGATAACTTAGATGATACATGTACATCAGAATGTCCAATTTCTTGCCCTATTGTAGCAAGGGCACTGTAGCCTCTGGCAGCATTGATGATTATCCATTTATTGAGATGTCTTCCAGGTACTCTGGGCAGAGGTACTCATGGTATATGTGTTAAAGAACTATGGAAATAGGAGCAGCGCCTGTGGCTCAAAGAAGGGCACCAACCCCATATGCAGGAGGTAGTGGGTTCAAACCCAGCCCTGGCCAAAAAAACTGTAAAAAAAAAAAACTATGGAAATACATGCCATCAATTACTTTGCCAAGAAGGAAAAGATCCCAAAGTGTTTAGGCCATAAAGCTATTAAAATATATCCTTAGACCAACAGAGGTATAACATCAGTAAATTATTAAAGCCCCATAAGACTGGTCTATAACACCACCTTCTATTGGCTTTACTATACTCTGGATCCCTTATATCACTTCTCCTGGGACCTGAGACTGTGTGGAACTCAGCCCTTAGGGGATACTGACCACCTTATCAATTACCAATTTGAAGAGTTTTGAGATTATTTATTGACTGGGGAGAAACTCTGAAGGGGAAATTCCAAAAGGAAGTTAGGGCAATGAATTTAATGGCAAAAATAAAGGAAGATACTTCTGTATCTGTAAAGGCCACTTTTAAAATTACTTGCTGTGCAGACACTATTTAGCAGGTATTGCCTGAGCTCATGGGTTTAAGACCAGCCCAAGCAAGAGTGAGACTCCATCTCTAAAAAATAACCTGGTGTTATGGTGGCTGTCTCTAGTCCTAGCTACTCAGGAGGCTGAGGCAAGAGAATCACTTGAGCCCAAGAGTTTGAGGTTGCTGTGAACTGTGATGCCACGGCACTCTACTGAAGGTGACAAAGAGACTCTGTCTCAAAAAAAAAAAAATAGGCTGGGGGCAGTGCTTTATGCCTGTAATCCTAGCACCCTGGGAAGCCCAGGCGGGTGGATTGCTTGGGCTCAGGAGTTCAAGACCAGCCTGAGCAAAAGCGTGATCACCCCCACCCCCATCTCTACTAAAAATAGAAAAACTGGCAGTGCCTGTAACTCAGTGTTTACAGCGCCGGCCATATACATCCAGGCTGGCAGGTTTGAGCCCGTCTTAGGCCTGCTAAACAGCAATGACAACTGCAGCCAAAAAATAGCCGGGTATTGTGGCAGGTGACTTGTAGTCTCAGCCACTTGGGAGGCTGAGGCAAGAGGATCGCTTTAAGCCGAAGAGTTTGAGGTTGCTGTTAGCTATGACGCCATGGCACTCTACCCAGGGCAACAGCTTAGGACTCTGTCTCAGAAAAAAAGAAAAAAAAAGAAAAACTGAGGCAAGAGGATTGCTTGAAGGTGAGTTGGAGGTTGCTGCAATCTATGACGGCATGGCTTGGCACTCTATCAAGGGCAATAGCTTAAGACTCCCATCTTTAAAAAAAAAAAAAAAAATGGTATGATGGCATGGGCCTGTAGTCCCAGCTTCTTGGAACTGGAGCTGAGGAAGAAGAATCACTGAAACCCAGGAGTTTGAGGTTCCAGTGAGATGTGATGATGCCTGGGCAACAGCAGAAGACTCTGTCCTCCCTCCTAAAAAGAACTATTTACTGGGTATAGTGGCTTCACACCACTAGAAAACTAGGGAGGCTGAGTGGGGAGGATCTGTTGAGCCCAAGAGTTCAAGACCAGCCTGGGTGGCCACATGTAAAAACAGAAAAGTTACTTAGGCCAAATACCTAAAAATTTCAGGATGTTCCAATATTAATTTTTTTCATAGAGCACATCTTCTGATTCTTTTCTGTTATGTTTTTAAGTCTAGTGAGTAGTACTTCCAGTGATAGATTTTGATTTATTTCAAAAACAAAAGAGAAATTTATTCATTTTCTTTTTTCTGAGACAGTCCCACTTTGTGGCTCTTTGTAGAGGGCCATGGTGTCATAGCTCACAGCAACCTCAAACTCTTGGGCTCAAGTGACCCCCGTGCCTTAGCCTCCGGAGTAACTGGGACTACAGGCGCCCACAACCAGGCCCAGCTGGTTTTAGAGATGAGGTCTTTCTCTGGCTCAGACTAGTCTCAAACTTGTGAGCTCAGGCAGTCCACCTACCTCCCAGAGTGCTAGGATTACAGGCATGAGCCACTGTGCTCGGCCTAAGAGAAATTTAAAAAGAGCTGTCCAAAGATGAAGAGTAAAGATGTGTTCAAGCCTATCCTGGGTGAATTCTCATAGAACAGATTCAGGTAGCTGATGGGCTTTAACCCTTTAGATTATATTATTTGATGATTGCTTATTTAGCTCTCTAGACCAGACATGCATCTAGCCCAGAAATATAATCAAGAATGAGGTATGAAGGCTGTGCAAGATGACTCACACCTATAATCCTACCACTCTGGGAGGCTGAGGCAGGTGGATTGCTTGAGCTCAAGAGTTCGAGACTAGCCTGAGTAAGAGCAAGATTCTGTCTCTAAAATAACCCAGGCGTTGTGGTGGGCACCTGTAGTCACAGCTACTTGGGAGGCTGAGGCAAGAGAATCACTTGAACCCAAGAGTATGGGGTTCCTGTGGAGCTATGACGCCACGGCACTCCACCCAGGGTGACAAAAGTCAGACTCTGTCTCCAAAAGCAAATAAGTAAATAAAAAGAATGTGGTATGACCTGTGATTTTATTTGGAGTTATACCTAAACTTATGTGTTTCTTTCAGATAACAGATAGCACATTAATTCAACTTTCTATACACTGTCCTCGACTCCAAGTATTGGTGAGTTTGACTTTCAAAGTATATATAAGTATATATTTGGCTTGGCCCCCCATCTCAGTGGTTAGAGTGCCAGCCATATACACCGGGCCTGCTAAAAAAAATAGCCAGGCATTATGGTGAGCTCCCAGCTACTTAGGAGGCTGAGGCATGAGAATCACTTAAGCCCAAGAGTTTGAGGTTGCTGTGAGCTGTGACGTCACAGCACTCTACCCAGGGCAACATAGCAAGACTCTGTCTCAAAAAAAAGAAAAAAGTTTTACATATTTATTGGATTTAATCCCAAACTTTCCACTTGGGCGGTGCCTGTGGCTCACTGAGTAGAGCGCCAGCCTCATATACCAAGGGTGGCAGATTCGGCCCTTGCCAGGGGTGGCGAACACGCTGCTAGAGCCGCATGCGGCTCCCAGCCAAAATGAATTTTGGCTCTTTGCCTCTTATCATTATTTTGTATACTGTGGCTCTTTGCCAAGTTTGGATTTTGTTATGCTGCTTCTGAGGAGGGACCTCTGAGGAGCGATCTCCGAGCGTGTAGTCGAACTTGTAGTCGAACTTGTTCGCCACCCCTGAGCTAGAGCCATGAGAATTTGCCCCAGGCACTCTTAGTCCAGGTCGGCTGCTGATGGGATCACTGTTCCCAGGCAGCTTTTCCTACAGTGGCCAGTCTGACCACATGGAAGCACCCGTTCTTAGCTCCTCTGGCTTCCCTCTGCCCCTGGAAGGTTCTCCTTTGTCGGAGTGCCATTACTAGAGCTGTCTTTCTTTTCTGGTCCCTTCTCTCTTTTTCTTCTTCTTTCCCCTGATCTTGGTTATAAAGGACCATAGTGGCTGTTTTAAGAAGATTCTCCAGGTTATGATCTGGGCCTGGAGCCAATTTCCGGAGTTTTCTTTGAATGTCTGGAGCCGCGTGAGTAATACATTTGTCTTTTAAAATAATTTGACCCTCTATGGAGTCAGGTGTCAATTGGGTGTGTTTTCTCATTGTCTCCTTAAGCCTCTCAAGAAAGGCTGAGGGACTCTCATTTTGCTCCTGGCAAATAATAGACAACTTGGCATAATTCACAGGCTTTTTCTTGGACCAACGGACACATGTTAGAAAATGTTTACGCCACCAGTCACTTTCTTTCCCAGGGTCCCATTTAGGATCCTGAAGGGGAACTGCCTGTCTTCCCGTAGGATATCTGTCCCTGTCCCCAGGAGACATACTGCCATCAGTATTGGACATGAACCACAAATCACCCCACTTCCTAGCTTCACCCAGGACTTCATTTTTTTGTTAAATGTTAAAGTTTGATCTAATAGTAACATTATATCTCTCCAAGAGAGGTCAAAGCTTTGTCCTAACCCTTGGAGAACATCTGTGTACTTATTGGGGGCATCAGAAAATTTTCCTAAATCAACTTTAATTTGCCTTAAATCTGCTAGAGAAAACTGAGCGTATACTCGCACACTTCCCCTTTCACCACTCACAGTTTCCACCAAGGGACACAAAGAAGGATATGGTTGTCTTCTGGGGGTCTCAGTAGGACTCTTGGGACAGCCTCCCTCCTGGGGTTTTCTGAGCACATGGGGGAGGAAGGTGTGGGAGAAGTAGATGGAGGGTTTGAACTAGGGAGTGATGGTGTCTCCCTTGAGAATCCCTGACCATTTGGGGAAGTTACTACAGCTAAGAGAACAGACTATCTGACAAGTCTTACATAGCTGGGGGTTGTCCCTGAGGGAAAAGAAAGCTTGCACATAGGGTATCTCAGACCACTTTTCTTCCTGTTTACAAAAAGCATTTAGATGAAAAATGGTGTCATAATTAACTGTACTCTCTGGGGGCCATTGTGCACCAGCGGAGAGTTGATACTGAGGCCAGGCCTGGGTGCAAAAGAAAACCATACATTCTTTTTTCAGCACCTGGGGATCAAACATGTCCCAGTGCTCCAGAATACAGCCCAGTGGACAGAGATTCCCACCCCATAATCCTGAATCGTCAGAGCGTCCTCTGACCAACCCAAGAAGCCTTCCGACCAAAAAAAAGGAAGCGTCCTTCCAGTGCTTGGGGAAGAGTACCTGAGGAGAGTGGCCTCCTCAGCCCTGCGCTTGTCTGGAATTAGCCACTCTTACCAGTATAGCGCTGCTTAGTGCCCTGCTGGCTCTCCCGTGCTTATAACGTGCCGGCAGCACAGCTCCGAGAAATCAGGTGTCAGGGAGCCTGGTCCCACCTGATCCATATATTCTGCCCCTTTCTGCCCCTTCCCTCCCCTAGCCTCAGAGTATCAATCGAAGTGGGGATGAGCCCCATCCTGGAGAAAATGGCTGTGTGATGTTTGCACATTTAACTTTATAGAATCTGTACGAGCTTTTTCTAAACTACCCGTAACAAAAAAAGCTAAGTAGGCTTTCCAGCATGAGCATGTCTTGGAGTTAAAAGCTATGATTGTCTAACTTCCCTTTCTTTCTCAAAGGTTAGCAAAGCAACAATAAATTAGGGTTGAGTTGAGGGACCCTATGAAACTTTTTGTATTATAATTAGTTGCACTTAGCCGAGGTCCTAGACAAACCTAGAATTATTTTAAATTTCCCCACACCAGAAGAAATTAAATACCAGGGTCATCCTCGTTGCTCTTCTTTATGTTCAAAAGACTGAGCAGTAGCCAGGGTTCACGGCCGGTCCTGGGAGTCATCCTGGGCTTCCCTTCACAGGCCTCTGGTTACCCAAACTGTGGAGGGGAGTCATGTCACCCCTTGTTTGGGACTGACTTCTCTTTAACAAGGTCAGCCCTTGTGTTTTTAGTGACATAAAAACACTAATGAACAGTAAAAACTCTCAACCCACCTACATTTTAAAGCCCCTTAAAACATCTAACACACACTTCTAAAAAAACAATATCCTTACCACATTACCTAAATATATAAACAATTCTTACCTACATTCAAACAAAGCATATTTACTATCAAAGAGAAGGAAAGAATGAGAAGAGGTCAACAGAAATAGAAAGAATTGGGGACCATGGAAGAGAAGGGCAGATAGGAAAAGCTGGGAGAGCACAAGTTTTCCAAGGCCCTCCCAAGTCCTGGGGTCAGAACCATTGCTGGGGACCCCAGCGCCTCTGGGTGCTACCTCTTTACTCGGCTCTCGACCAGGGAAAAGGAATAAACAGGAAACAACATTCTTTCAACAGACCCTCTGCCTCCTTTCTGAAGCCAAGGAGAATGAGAAAGTTTGCCCGTGACCTGGGGGTCAGCATCTACACTATGCACGGTTACATGCTGGGGGGCACTGAGTTTATTAATCTCCCGTAGGACAGCTATAGAGAAAAACAGGATAGAGGTAAGCGGTCCCATTGCTTATCACAGATGTCTTCTTTCCTTCCCCATACGGGCCACCAAATATGTTTTACCGGAATTTTGTCTTCTCTCCTGGCTGGCTTGCCAAATATGATACCGGAATTTCAGGTTCTTGGTCTCAGTGATTTGAAGAATAAATCGACAGACCACAGGATCAGTGGTAAGTCAGGATTTATTTACAGAAACCAAAAATTCCAACAACTACAAAAACCAAACCTCCTGGCAGAGAGAACCCAGGAGTGGAACAAGCTCTCCTGCTCCTTCTTAGAGGTCTGCCTTTGGGCTCTCTGCTCAGGTGTTTATATGCCAGCTGTCCAATGAACTCTCAGGCCTTGGAAACTGACAGGAAATTTACCAGTCAGAAGTGCCCTTGGAGGAGAGGGCAAGGCTCCAGCATCTCCCCTGCAGGTGTCCTGCCCTGCCAGGAAGCTGGTTCTTCTGTCCGCAGAAGCATCAATACTTTCAGGGCTAAGGCAGCAGGTCGTGGTGCTGCCTTGTCCTGCATCAACAGGAGCCTTCCCGACTCAGGGAATTCAGTGAGGGAAGGATCAGGGGTGGAAAGTATTGAGCAGGAGTTAAAATAACGTGTATAGTTGTCTGGAGAGAAGTGAAAAGGCAATTAATTATAGGTTCTGATAGTTGGCTCAGATCAGATCATGGAGTCTTAAATGTCAGTGTATGGAGTTTGTGTTTGATTTAGTGTGCAGCAGGGTCCCCTGACCTGTTCCGGGTGGCACTCACAATGACTGACCCATCTTCAAAGCCAGAGATGGACACAGCCTAAAGTCTGATACTGGAAACACGCATGAGCTCACCCACCTGCCACAGCCAGTGTGAGAGCAGACGGAGGCCAGGTGTCTGGGCGTAAAGTCACTCAGTAAGAGTAATTGCAGGACCTGAGCTCAGGATAGGCCCTAACTTCAGAAATTTCACAATGGAAAGCCAAGGAAACTTTCAAGCCCGAGTAGCAATTCTGTGAGGTTATAGCCTCTCTGAGGAACTACAGCTTGTTCTCATGACAGGCCGGAGAGAGAGGGGTGTACTCAGGGTTTACACATGGGGCTGGGGAAGGAAGGTATATAGAGTTGTGTTTGTGGAGAAATTAATCTGAGCAAAAGGGTATGAGATGTATAAATGAGATTGGAGGCAGAAAGAGCCATTTAAAAAGAAATCTAGCAAAGTTTTGCTAACTTAATTAATTATCTATCAGTTAGATAATCGTGGTGACTCTTACTTCCACTGGATCACTATTGCTCTGTTTTCTTTTCTGGGATAAAAATCTCTTGAAATGTAGAAATAAAGGTTTAAAAATTTCTTAAAACGTTATATTATATGTCAGAATGTTCCTTACATTCCTGCCTCTGAGCCTTCCTCCTGAGGATACAGTGATTATAACTTCACACTGAACATACGTGGCAACTTTAGGACAGCACTGAGCATGGTAGTATCAAGTGTCCCCAGCACACTTACTGTTGAGAATGAAATACCGCACCTGTCCAAGACTCAGAAGAATACGTTTTTAGCCCTCTTTCATGCTCAATTCCATTGCTGTCCTACACACCACTCAGGGACTCTCCACAACCACACACTGCAGGTCTTGTGAGATGAGATTCCAGTGACTGAGCATGGGTTCTAATTCCAGTGCTCCTATTAAATAGTTGTGTGGCCTTGGTTAAAATTATTAGAGAGATTTTGCTTCTGACATGCCATTTTAAGCCAGAGGACGTGTTAGCAGCCCATTTTCTTTTTCAGGCAACAAAAGCACACACAGTCTGAAACCTGTCTCTTGTCACCAGCTTGTACTTTCACGAAGGTCCTGTCCTGTTCTAATAATCTTCTTTCCCATAGTGTTTATAAGGCAGAACTCATCAACCAAAATGTTATTTGTGGCTGAGTTGAACTTACTTATTTGTGTATATTTAACCCTATTCTGTAACTCCACTGGAGTAAATTAGAAAAGAGAAATAAGGGAATGAGAAAAATAGAGATTAAAACATAGTTTCCACATGGATAAAAGAAAGGAAGTGAAGGAGATATTGTTGTGGCTGCTTGATATGCTAACTTCTAAGATTCTGTGTTGGAGTGAGAGTGAAGTGCACAGGCAGTGGAGAAAGATAGAGAAAGCCCATCTCAGCCTTCTGCTTAGATAAAATAGAAAGCTATTTTTTTATGATTAAAATTAGAAAATTAGATTAACTCATTATTAAAAAACATTAAAAATTATTTTTTGTCCAGCAATCTCTCTACTAGGCATTTATCCCCATGAAAAAAATTTAGAAAGAAGACACTTGCACATGAATGTTTATAGGATTAAAATTGACAATCACAAAAATGTGGAAACAACCCACATGCCCATCAATACATTAGTGGATTCCTAAAATGTGGCATATATATACCATGGAGTACTACTCAGCCATTAAAAAAAATAGCCTAATACCTTTTGTGATGACCTAAATGGAATTGAGACCATTTTTCAAGGTGAAGTATCAGAAGAATGGAAAAAAAAAAAAAAGAAATACCACATGTACTCACTTTTAAATGAGAACAAATCAATCAATTCTTACATGCTCTTATGTAAGTAAAACTCAGTGGAAATCAAGCTGCTGGGAGGGGAAGGGGGAGGGAAGGGTGGGTCAATTCATAAATAACAGGTATAGTGCACACTGTCCAGGTGATGGGCACACGTAACTTTTACTTAAAACATACAAAAGCAATTTAGGTAACCAAAACGTGTGCTCCTGTAATATTATGAACTAAAAAAAATCCACTTGAGAAGAATTCTTTATTATGAATATGGTTAAGGAGAGAAAGATTTATTTCAAAGTATTGATAATAAAATCATCATGCTCTTTGGAAACTTTCTCAAACAATTATTGTGAGGTTCACAGCTGTCCAGTTCACTGCCTTCACATGCAGTCTTTATCAATCTGTATTAGTTCTTATGTTGCCAGGTTGATCTTTGAAAATAAGACAGTTTTTCAGTTGAGCATATATTTTTGTCCTTAGTCATAGTCAAAAACAAACACACATTTCAAAAAAATAATTTTCAAAGATATCTTTCCCAGCAACAGAATTTCTATCTATATATTTGTTTTTCTGTGAAATAGAATACAGAAAAACTACTAGGTGTACAACATACACGTCAGATGGCAAATGGAGACTGCAGTGCTGGGAAAGGAGCTCGGCCCAAGTCAGTAACACCTGTAATGGAACTCCCACGCCAAAACCCAGGCCTTAGGCAGCCAGAGAGTCAACTGCTGTTCTATAATGGAGAGCGATTTCAGCAACTGAACATTCATTGAAATTAAATGGATTTTTTAAATTATTGCAGGAAAGGATGAAGGGTTAAAACAATAAGACCGATATTGAAGTGTACTGCCCTCGCTCTACCAGAAAAGTAAACAGAATGTTTGACTCAGTTCATGTGTTATTTTAAGCGACCATCTTGAGTGTGTGTTTGAGATATACAGGGGCATCCAGTGCAAAGTGGAAAAGTTAGGCTTGAGAGCTATAAGAGATTGCGTAGAGATTGTGTGAGCCATTACAGAATTTGGCAGGGTGGCATGATCTGACTTTGTCCTGCTAGTGTTTTTTTAAGTGGGTAGAAAGATGAAGACCAGTTAGGAGGCTATTGCAACATGATGGGTGAGGGTGGAAGGATGATGATGGCTTGGGCCAGGGTGGGGGTGGTGGTGAAAGTGATAAAATGTGATCAGATCCTGGGGTCGATTTTGACTGATAAATAGGATTTGCTGAGGGATTGGTACCTTGACATAAGAGAGAGACATCCGGGATCACATTACTATTTTGGCCTGAATAATGGAAAGGATGTAGTCGTAAATTTCTGAGGAGGGTTAGACTATGGGGAGCATTTGTTTTGGGTTGGGTGATATCTTGACATACTGGTTTGGAAATGTTCATTGGATATTCAGGTGGAATTATTGAGTTGATAGTTAAATAAAGCCTGGAGTTCAGAGAAGAGCTTGAAGCTGGAGAGATACATACCTCAGGCCACAGACGTAGATAAGACCTCTGGAGGCCTGAGTGCTTGTGTAGCAGAAAGGTAAACCCAGGGCTGACCCTGGGAGCACAGTAATGGATAAGGTCACTAAATTAAGATAAAACAAAGAAGACTAATAAGAAATGGCAAGAGAGAAGGGAAGAAACCTAGAAAGATGATGTCTTTAAATGCTTTTAGTTTAATTTAAAATAAAGCGGAAACAACCTAAATGTCCTTCAACCCAGGAATGGATTAGTAAGCTGTGGCATATGTATACCATGGAATATTATTCAGCCATTAAAAACAATGGAGATTTTGCAGCATTTGTACTAACATGGATGGAGGTGGAACACCTTATTCTTACTGAAGCATCACAGGAATGGAGAAGTATGAATCCTATGTACTCAATTTTGATATGAAGACAATGACAATTAATGACATGGTGGGGCATGGTGGAAGAGAAGAGAAGACAGAGAAGGAGGGAAAGGGTGACAGAAAGGAAAAGAAGAAAATGAAAAAAAAATACTGAAAAGAGTAAAAAATACTAATTCTCACATAAATTGGATTTAATTTTGACCAAAGTACATTTATTAAACATTAATTTTTAATTCAACTTGTTAATATGTTTAGGATATTACAGCCTCATTTATAAGTGACATATGTTTGTAATTCACCTTACAATAATATATTTTCTCCAATTTTAATATCAGGTGTACCCAGATCAAGTAGTATGATTTTGAAATATTTCTTCTTTTTCTATTGTCTATAAGATTTGGCATGGTCTGTTTCTCGAAATTATCTTTTACTTTCATTTATAAATATTAGTTATCTATTTTTTATACTTAAAATAAATAATAAGTTAACTGATGACTCCATACTGAATCTCAGAGTGAAAGCATTCCATAATAAACATACACTTATTTGACAATGTGGATGTTACTTTTTTTTTTTTTTTTTAATTAGAGACAGAGTCTCACTTTATGGCCCTTTGGTAGAGTGCTGTGGCATCACACAGCTCATAGCAACCTCCAGCTACTGGGCTTAAGCGATTCTCTTGCCTCAGCCTCCCGAGTAGCTGGGACTATAGGCGCCCGCCACAACACCCAGCTATTTTTTTTGTTGTTGTTGTTGTTGCAGTTTGGCCGGGGCTAGGTTTGAACCCGTCACCCTTGGCATATGAGGCTGGCGTCCTACTCACTGAGCCACAGGCACTGCCCGATGTTACTTTCTTTGCATTATTATTATTGCTTAGTATTTCGATGTAGCAATTGACTGATTCCTTTTCTGAATGTATTTATGTTCGTTTGTTCTTTACAAGGTTTTTGTTTCTAGTCCTTTTCTTAAACATTGTTAGTTATTAAACTTAAGCCTTTTTAATTTTGTGAAGGCAAAAAAATGGAAACCTAATAAGCACATGTATATATAAAAATAAAAAAAATGCACATTAATTTAAAATAAGCTGCAAATGACCATAAAACTTTCAGAAATGAATTATACCTTTTATTGGGAAATAGAAAAATAACTTGAGTTCTTTTTAAAATATTATTGTTGATGGTATTTATACTGTTTCTCACTTTCTTCTTTCATGTACGTAATTTCCTCTTACTGCTCCAAAAAAAATAAAATGAGATTTATTAGAAAGGAACAAATAGGAATTTATTTGTACCTTAAAGCATTCCATGAAAAAATAGAACTTTTTTTTATTAAAGAACTATATTGATAGTTACTCTTTATTTTATGTTGTTTATTTCTTCAGTTTTCATCATGTATTTGTTCATCGATTGGTTATGATGGACTTCACTTTCTTTCAATCTTTAAATATATACTTCTCTTTCTTGTTATTTTGTGTCTTAAGCCTTGGAAGATGCTAGGCTGCAAAATACAGAACGTGTCTGATAAGGTGCAGTCTTCTTTATTGAGACTTGATTGGGCGAGGGGTTGATATTATTAAAATCGGATGCCAAGAGCATGCTTTATTTAAATAAGATATTGTCAGGCTGTGTCCTAGAGACCCAGAGGAGTGATAGGTACTTATTGAGGTGTGAGAACTTCACAATATTTAGCCTGAAGTGCAGCTGCATGTAGTCAAGATGTTTTGATAGAACCAAAAAGCATAGAAAGCAGAAGTTGTTTATCCCTGGGCAAGAGCAGTCTACGTGATTTCTGGGTTGGTATCGGAAATCACTCTAATACATTTAAGGCTGATCTATGATAAAAGGCGAAAGGAAAACTACCTGCTATTTTTAAAGGGATGCCAGTTTTGAAGTATTTTTTGAATGAAAAATATATTTTACCTTCTAAAGTATATTAAGCAATTATTGTTTTCAGTTTAGCTTGTGAGATGTTATATCATGTGCACTTTCTTTATAAGCTTGATTTGAGTTTCAACTTAACATTTGTATATAAATAAAATTAGTATTAAATATGAATAGTTATCCTTTCTGTAAATACTTTAGCCATTATGAGAACACTTAAAAACCATAAATGAATGAGGTATAATCTGTGCTTTGAGAAGGCTGGGTTGGTTTGCTTCCATGGTGTTTCATAGCGTCAGTACAGCTATGTGGCCTTAACATGGCTGGGGCAGGGTAGGGATTCTCATGAAGTCTCTGCCGCTCTCTCTGTGTGTGCTGGGCCCATCTCAGAGCTTTAAGTTCAGCAAGAGAATGTTCTCTTGATATGTTATCTGTGTATCAAAATGCCATCACCCTAGAGAATATTGCTTATAACTTATGATGAGGCCAAGACATTGTCCCATGTGGTGATGCGCATGTGATCTAGGACCTCTGCGTTACTGCCAAAATGCAAGGACCGGGTTTGCAAAGACACAGTTTCATACATTGAAGCCAAAATTTGAACTCATTTTTTACTTTTTTCAGACTAGTGAATTAAAAATTAAAAAAACAACAAATCTTAAAAGCGAATGAATCATAGAATCATATATAGAGCATACATATGTGGAACATCTCAGAATTCTAATGATTTTGTTTTTTCTTTCACAAATCATTTGCTCTGTTGGTGGTTTGCTTGGCAGTGCTGTAGACACAGCTTTAATGTGGTGCACACACTCAGTGCAGGATCAGGGCTGTGAGAGTGGTTTCATGTTTACCCGGCTTGGCTTTAAATGCTTGATGTTGTTGATTTTGAAGTAAGAGGGGGTAATATTAACATGTTGAGGTGGCTTGCCAAACACGTTGTACTGAACCTTATAGCTGTTGATGCAGACACAAGGGCTATGATCATTTTATTACAAAGAAGTTGCTAATAAAGAAAAGAAAATGCTAGATAGCTTTATTTAGAAATGGTCACTAAATACTTTTGAAAGACATTTTATAAATGTCTAGAATATATGAACCTGAGTAAGTATTGGAGAGTGTGAATCATTACAAATTAGGAAAGAAAGGAAGAGTTGCTGATTTACAGTTATGAGCTCTAGTTGGCACAGGTTGAAATTATGAGGCAAGACAGACATCAAGGAAGCAGTGCCCAGCCAAGAAGTTAAAAAGTATGTGCCCATAATTCACAAGTGATTTTAGGAGTTGAGGATGAGATTTAAGAGACAGTTATCTGTACCCATCAGGACGGATTGCTGTAACAAGGCACCACAGATTAGGTGGTTTAAAAAATACAGAAAGTTATTTGTTCCTGGTTCTGGAGGCTGGAAGTCAGAGATCTGGGTACCAGCATGTTCGCTGTCTGGTGAGGGCCTATAGACAGCTGCCTTTGGCTGTGTGCTCACGTGGCTTTTCCTTCATGCATGTGTAGGGGAGGGGTGGCAGGCTGAGAGAAAGAGACAGAGAGCACTCTTTGGTGCTTCTTCTTTTAAGAATACCACAGCTATGATTTAATAATAAAAAAAAATAAAATATATATACTTAGTATCATTAGGCATTAGGAAAGTGGAAATTAAAATTATAATGAGATTTTACTACTCACTTATTAGAATATTTAAAATGGAAACGATTTACTATATCAGGTGTTGATTTACCATAACAACTAGAAAATGTATATACTTTAGGCAGGAATGAAAACCAGCACATTGTACCCCAGAAATGCATTAATGTACATATCTATGATTTAGTAATAAAAATTAAAAAAAGAAAGAAATGGTTTGATCACTCTGGGGGGAAAAAAAAAAAAAAAGAATACCAGTCAGATCAGGGTAGCACGCTTATAAGCTTACTTGACCATAACTTAGGCTTTATCTCCAATTATAGTTGCATTGGGGGCTGCGGCTTCAATACATGAATTTTGAGGGGAACATAATTCAGTCTATAACAGTAGCAAATGCCAAGGAATAGGTAGAATCTCCCACACTTTACATATAAATAAGGCCGGAAGGAAGAGCGTGATAGCTAAGAATGATGAGGAAGCACAATAGGAAGGAATTGACTTGGGATATTAAAGTATTTTCATGAGAGAAGCACTTTTGGAAAGGCAGAATGAGCCCCCAAATCTCCTCTTCTCATGACAAAAAGAAAATGAGAATACTGGCAAAAACCATCAACATATACTTTTTAGAATTCTGGAAATACAGTCAGAGATGACAATTTGAGGCGTATTTATTTGAGAAAATCATTGAATTTCGATAAGCACAGGGAACTTCACGGCACTTTTCCACCTCCTTTATATGCATCTCCTTCTCCCTAGCTCCACAGTTCCTCCTGAATTCACTAACTGTGAAAACCAGCAGGCTGTCATCCATTGGTTGGATGTCTCTCAGAAAGCTTTCACGTGTCTGGAGGATCCCTGGAAGGAGCCTTATTCAACAGGTCCTGTCTTTATCCTACCGGATCTAGGGTTTACTCATTGAGGAAAGCTCTATCACCTAGGAGGTCCTTGGAAAAAAACACAGCCATAAGAGTTAGCATTGTACCTGTCTGAAGTGGTGATGCCAGTTGGGTCCAACAACAGACTGAAAACGCATTTTAAAAGAAAATCTGATGAATGAGAGTCCAAAGGAGACATGAAAATCTCTGTCATGTTCCTGAGGTTCTAGATTCAAGATCATAGCCATGCATGTCCTGGCCACATCCAAATTCAGAAGACCTTAATTGTCACCTCTGACTGATCTCGAGACTTTGAATTAACAAGAAGTAAAAACTAAGAGTTTTTAAACACTGTCATTTTGAATCCATGTCTGAAACCCACACCTCTTCAAAAGCTGAGAAACTTAATTGATTCAGCGCAATTGGGGAAATCGCTGTCTAGTCATTTGCTATCTATGCTATCTATGCTAACTAAGCAGAGAATTTAGTAGCTGCACAGAACAAAGAATACAGAAGTTTAGAATTAGTCTTAGAAAGTCATTACCAAGCAGTAGCAACAGCAGATGATAGGAGTGGAAGATATGATTTCTTAAATTGTCCAGTTTTCAGTGAAAAAAAAAAAAAAAAAAAAGACATACACAAAGAAACAGGAAAACATGGCTCATACACAGGTTAAAAATAGCAACAACAGAACAGTCAAAAGAAACTCCATTTATGACCTCGTTAGAGTAAAAGGCTTCTGATCAATAGCTTCTGATCAGCTATTTGAAATATGTTCAGCAAACTAAAGAAAGTCATGTTGAATAAACTAAAGAAATGTATGAGAACGGTGTGTCACCAAATAGAAACGACATAAATCTTTTCTAAAAAGTCAGCCATTGGGTGGTTCCTGTGGCTCAAAGGAGTAGGGTGCTGGCCCCATATGCCCGATGTGGCAGGTTCAAATGCAGCCCTGGCCAAAATCTGTGAAAAAAAGAAAAAAAAAAAAAAAAAAAGGTTAGCCACTTAGAGATTTAGAAGCTGAAAGTATAACTAAAATGAAAATTCAGTAGTGAGGCTCAAGAGCAAATCTGAGTTAGCGGAAGTAATAATAGACAAATGTAAATGTAGCTGAATTAAGATTAATCAGAACAACAGAAAAAGAAAAATAAACCCAACTTCAGAGACCAGGGTCCAAGATCCAAGATTACACAATGGAAGTATGTAAGGAAAGGAAAGAGAGAAAGTGGGAGAAAGAATATTTGAAGAAAGAATATTTGAAGAATATTTGATGGCCACAGGTTCCCCACATTTGATGAAATTTGCACATCCAAATTCAGAGGTGCCAATGAAAGCCAATGCATTACAAGTAAGATAAACTCAAATCCATACCTGAACACAACATAGTCAAAACTTTCAAAAGATTTAGAAGGAATTTTAAATGTGGCAAAGTAAAAGACCCCATTACATGCAAATGATTTTTTTTTCTTATTTTTAATCCCTTTATTAGTTTATTTATTTATTTTGAGACAGAGTCTCACTCTGTCACTCTCAGTAGAGTGCTGTAGCGTCACAGCTCACAGCAACCTCAAATTCTTGGGTTTAAGAGATTCTCTTGCCTCAGCCTCCCGAGTAGCTGGGATTATAGGCACCCGCCACAATGCCCAATTTTTTTTGATTGCAGTTGTCGTTGTTTGTAGTAGACCCGGGCCAGGCTCGAACCTGCCAGCCTCCATGTATGGGCTAGTTAGCCTCACTCACTGAGCTGCAGGCGCTGAGCCCCTGCAAAGGATTCTTAATAAAATTAACAGCTCCTTTAATCAGAAACCTTGGAGGCCAGAGAGAGTGGAGTGACATATTCAAAGTGCTGAAATAAAAATATTGTCAACCAGGAATTCTATGTGCAGTCAAACCATCCTTTTGGGAAAAAAGGATACTTTAAGAAATTCTGAAATAAATAAATTGATAGAATTTGTGAATAGCAGATACACCCCACAGAAATACAAGATGACATCCTTCAGGTTAAAAGGTCAGAATACTAGACAATAGCCAGAATCCACGAGCAGAAATAAAGAACACAGATAAAGGTAACTATTATCTATACACGCATATTAAAGAAAATATGATATATGTTTGTAACTTTCTTTTATCTGATCGAAAAGGTAACTTTATAGTTTTAAAACTGAGTTGATGGGGTTATCATGTATAAAGATATAATTTATGTGACAAAAATTGCACAAAATAGCACTATATTGGAGCAAAATTTTTGTATACTGTGAAGTTGAGTTGATATTAATCCTAACTGGAATTTTTTTAAGTTAAGATGTTAACTGTATACCCCAAGGCAACCACCAAGAATATTATTCAAAAAATACAGCTAAAGAACATTAAGGAAATTGGAATGTTACTCCAGATAGTAATGATTTAACATAAAATAAGGTAGTAATGGAGGAATAGAGGAATAAAAAAGACATGGGACATATACAAATAGCAAAATGGCCTATGTAAACCCTAGGTTATTACTTACATTAAATGAAAATTTATTAAAGGCTCAAATTGAAGCCAAAACAATAAATCACAAAGGAACTTATAAAATACTTTGAGATGAATAAAAAGATGATACAGTGTGCCAGAGTCTATTGGATGTTGCTAAAGTTGTACTTATGGGAAACACGTAGCTGCAAATACCTACAATAAAAAAGAAAATATTCTCAAATCGGTAACCTAACATTTTTACTCTAAGAAACAATAAAAAGAAGAACCACCCAATTTAAAAATGCACAAAGGAGTTGAATAGATATTTCTTCAAGGAAGATCCATAAATCATCAATAAGTACATGAAAGAATATTGAGGATAATTAGTCACAAGGGAAATTTAAATTAAAACTACAATGAGACAGCGCTTCACAAATACTGGAATTACTTAACAAGAAACAAACTTAAAGGAAATAACCTTTGTTGAGGATGTGGAGAAATTCAGAACCTTATAAATTATAGATGGAAATGTAAAATGTTGTGGCCATTATAGGAAATATTTTGGAAGTTCTTCAAAATATTAATCATGTATCTACTACTTGGTAGGTAAGTTCCTAATAATATACACAGGAGAAATTGAAAGATATGTTCATGTAAAAACTTACACACAAATGTTCATAGCAAAATTATTCATAGTAGGCTAAAATTGGAAACAACTAAAATATCTATTAAATGGTGACCTGGTGAACAACATATGCTATGGAATATAATTTTTCCAAAAGACGAATGAACTGTTGGTACTTGGTACAACATAGATGAATCTTGCAAACATTATGCAATATGAATACAAAAAAAATTACAAAAGAGAGATTGCATATTTTGTGATGCCACTTATATAAAATGTCTAGAATATACAAATTTATAGAGACATAAATTGCATTAGTGATTGTTGGGAGCTGAGGGAAGGAGGGAACGGTGAGTGGCTGCTAGTGATTGTAGGGTTTGTTTTGGGGGGATAACATTCTATAATTAAATTTTGCTTATGTTTACCTCTGTAAAATATGAAAAATTGAATTATGCAAAAAAGCATGAATGTTATGGATGTAAATTATATCTAATTACACTTTTATTTAAAAATGTCTTTATTAGACATTCTGCTTAAAAAATGATAAGTAGAAAAGAAAAATGTCAAAGAAGCTAAGAGTGAACCAGGGTAAGACATATAGTTGTCCTTTTAAGAAGTTTCCTTGTGAGCAAAAAAAGACAGGATAATAAAATTTAAGGGAGAAAGAGGTCATTGATAAGCTCTTTGTGGACTAAAAAGTTTAAAAATTAAAGAGAAGAACTAAGAGAAACATGACAAATATAAAGAAGGGACTATAATTAGATAATTTTATTTCATGTGAAATAATTATAAGTTTCTTTTAACACAGATACACTGCTTCTAATTATGATTGATTACTGCTATTATCAAATTAAGCTATCTAATTGTCCATTTTATTTACATCCATTTTTTTCTCCCCCAAAGTTTGCATGACATTCTGACCTGAGCCACATCAGTGAGGTAGGTCTATGCTGAGATGATGATTAGAAAATAGTAAATTGAAATTTTCGACCTAGTGTTGTTCACTCATGAGAGGTGACTGCCTGACCAAACTGTTCATAGTTCTCTGATTTGTCAGCTCATATTTATTATTAGGTCATTTCAAAAGTTTTGTCCGTTTTTATGAGTCTACTTTAAACTGTAATATCTCAGTGAATATTTATTCAATTTAATCGAAATAAGCGCCATTTGAATCAGTGCACTTTTGCCAACGTAACACAAGTCG
>CAUYPK010126457.1:0-16193 GCA_963574355.1 Loris lydekkerianus | reverse complement strand
GTACATATACCACAATTTATTAATCCATTCGTGGATCGATGGGCACTTGGGCTTTTTCCATGACTTAGCAATTATGAATAGGGCTGCGATAAACATTCTGGTACAAATATCTTTGTTAAGGTGTGATTTTTGGTCTTCTGGGCATATGCCCAGCAGGGGAATTACCGGATTGAATGGCAGATCTATTTTCAGATCTCTAAGTATTTTAAAAAGAGTATTCCTCAGGCCAAATTTCATGCCCCGCCCCTCCCTTCAATAAAATGAGCTGAAGATGAAGTAAGTTGATTTTCCTCTTTCTTTTTCTCTTTAGTTTCTATCTCTGGTGAACCTTCAGGAGAAAAGATGCTGTATGAAAATGAGATCTAAAATTGGCTCATTCATTTCATTTTTATTGCTTGTTCCTAAAAGAAAATGGAAGAGCAATAAATGGTCTCCTGCCTTAGCGTATCAATTTGTATTCACTGGGCTTTATATCTCCCATTCAGATGTGGCGGTGTCCTGACCTTCCTTCTAATTTAGTTCCAATATATTTTGAGCATTTTTATCTCATGGTCGGTTTCAAAAACTTCTGGAGCATTTCACAACTTTCTGAGGTTACATTTCATGAAAATCTTACCAATTTTGTTTAGTTTTTGCACTCAGCTCCTCAACGCAATAAAAAGTTTTTGTTTCTCAGACCTCAGATAGAGTATTTCCTGTGGACTTTCTGTTGCTTCAGAAAGTTTTGTATGTCAGCATTTACTTGGGAAAGGAAAATAAATTGAGACAAAATGTAGGTTTCACTACTCTCTAGAAACCATTCTGGCAGGTTTAAGTAAGAAAACTCTCAAGCTCCCCTAACTTACTTACACAAAAGAGGCTCACTGCCTTAGATGGCCTGCATGCTTCGGTCAGAGCCTCTAAGATGACCTTCCCAAAGCCCAGCACTCCCGGCCCCCAAATCTCCAAAATCTTATATCATGCTCACGTGGGTTTCTGACACAACCCCTTCACTTGCTTTTATTCATTTTTCCTGTTAACACTAAGTCTAGCAACCAGTACAGGAACCGAGAATCTGTTTATCCCCCAAATGGGAGGAGGGCCTAACATCTCCCCTAATATCTGCTTGTGTTGTCCATGCTACAGGACACAGTGTGTCCACCAGTGTGGACAAGTTGTCCACATTTGTTGTTGTACAAGTCCTTCCTTGCTATAATATATGTACCTGAATAATTTAGTTTTAATTTCCAAATTTAAAAGGTTTCACTTTGTTTACATTTTAGTTAGAAAGTTAATCTCAGTCCTAGCATGAGACTTCTTTGGAAAAAGATTGTTTTTCACTTTCGACCTCATTATTTTTCATGTAACTTTGGGAAAACAATTCTGTTTTCCAGAAGAATGCATATTGGTATGAAAGCAATTGAAAAGAAGAACTATTTTGTTTTGCTATGTAAGAAATAAAATTAAAATAAAAATAGTGCACTACCAGAAGACTTTGGGTAAAAGGTTTATCACCCCTACTGGGTTTGTTTCACTCCCGAGAGTCCATGATTTCTGTTTCTTGTAGATGTCAGCTTTGGAAGCAAAACAAAACCAGAGTGTCTTTTCCAGACTTGACTGAGGTCTAGCCAAGTATAGTCAATTCACATCTCCACTTCGAATTTCCAGCCCTCACTACTCTTTTGTTGGTTTAACCCTGTTTCTTTCTACTTTAGCATCTCTGCTTCTTTTCCCAAGTCTACTGGGTTGCAATTACTACTAAAGTTTTCTAGTTTTCCTAAATGATAAACCTTTTCCTCACCTTCCCAAACTTTGTTGATGACATTTCCATAAGGTACATGGACTTAAGGAATCTGTCCTTGAAGTTTTATGGCACAGAATTTTAATTTCTTCTGATTTCTCACCATCAAAATGTTTTCTTTAGTCATTCAACAAATGTAGCTGTGGTTCACTATTCACTAGATGAGTTGCTAGGCACCAAGAAGGAAGAAATTCATTAGAGATGGTTTCTGCTTTCTTTGAGCTCACAAATGCTCAGAAATATTAACAGGTGTTTTCTTTTGTTACACATAATCGATTACTAATAATCAAGCTGGGAAATGTCAAATGGATTAATCTACTTGAAGCCCTTCTTAACTTATCTATACTATACCTTTCACTGAATAATTTGCATACATGAAATTAAAAACTCTTTACCACTAGAACTCTTTTAAAGCCTAGACAAAAAGAAATCATACTTTTAAGAGATTTTAATGCTATAAGCTTTTAAAGAAAGAGTCATCCTGAAGTGGAAAAGAAAGAGCTCTGAACCAATATTGAGAATGTCTAGGCTTTGTTCTAAAAAGAAAAATCTCATGGCTTCAGAAAAGCCACTTAACCTTTTGAATTTCATTGCCATCATCTGTTAAATGATGGATTGGAGTAAACGTTCTCTTAGCTTTCTGATCTAAAATTCAATGCTTCTAAATGGGAACATATTTCAGATGTGAAAAATTGTTCTAAACACATTTCTTATGGAAATTCAGTGAAATGTAAAAATTCAGCCAGCAGACATAGGAAAAATTACACGATAAAGAAGCCAGAATTTGCACTAAAATTCCCTGCCATGACCAGTCTAGGAGGATGGCCAGTCTTATCTGTGGGTGTGGGAAATATTCAGCTCTCAGTCTACGCCACAACTCAACTGCCTCTCTCTGCAAGGTCAGCCTAAGCGCCATCCAAACCTTGTGGGTTTGCTCTGGCTTTTCTTCTCTATCTGGTGATCATCTTTCAGTAAAATTAGTTTGCAAAACCTATTCGTGATTGGATATGCATGACTGTCACATTCATTAATCAGATCAAGACAGAGGGGAATCCATATAATAATTATGTGGGCATGATGAAAATGGCTCTTCTCTGCATCATACAGGGACGTACCACTCCCAGTGCTGTAGTCTGCAGACAGCCAGAAAATCAAATGTGGGGAAAAAAATCATGAAAACATTGAGAATGTTGCAGCATCGTCTCTCCCAAGGACAACAAAATGAGGGTAACAGTAGAGTTTTTCTTTGTGCAATTTTAAATATATATTGACTTAAAGAAAAATGTTAATGCCCATGATTTATTTTCATGCATAATAGTCTTGGTTATGAATGTCTCCTACTCATTTAATGATGAATTAGACCACATTTTAGATATTAATTCTGAAGGAAAAATGTGTTTTTCTCTTTAAATAATCATTTTTATTTTTACTACAGTGTTTGTTAGAAATGGATTTTTAAAGCAAGTCCTTAGTCTTTGGCACTGTGTCTGTCTACCACAAAGCTAGTGTTTTGTTTATACCTTACTTTATAATGGATAATGTCATAACTTTGATATGTGTCCTAATCTTTTCTGATTTTAAGGACATGGAATCCTTAAATTTCAGGGTCCAGTTTTCAGTTTTCATTGACAATATGAGGGATTTTTTTTAAATCAAGAAGTTCATTTTTATCAAACTTGACCAAATGTGAAATTACATAGCAAATTATGAATAGACATATAAATGCTATTATAAAACAATGTCACAGAGCAAGGACCACATTCATTTTCTACCTTTCTTTTTCCTTGTTGCATTTAGGAACATGACACTATTCATCACAAGAGAAACTTGATTTAACTTACAGCATCCCAAGTCTGCACCATCAGAGGGAGATTTCTAACGTCTTCATCGTGAATATATATATAAATATAAACACTGCTTTATTTCATAGATTTTATTATTATTTCAATCCCAGGGGGGCAGAATACTGTAATGGCTAGAAATGTACAGACTCTATGCATATCAAATAATAGAAAGTTTCTTTGATGACATACAAACCAAGATAAAGAGCATGTTGGATAGAAATAAACCATTTTATTATCTCTTTAATGTTCTAATTAGAAAAGTAGAATCAAGCCATGATTATTAGGTTTCTAGAAACTTACTGTGCCATAGTTAAGTGATCTAAAAAGACAATAAATATTTGTGAGTGTCTGAGTTAAATGGACTTGTGTGCATGCTTCCAGTTTTTATTTGTTACGCAAAATAACTATCATATTACTTTAAGGTCACTTTAAGTGATCTTAACATTTTGTTATCTGTGATTTCTCTCTACTTTTTTTCCCAAAGCTATCTTTTCCAACTCCAATCCATAGTCTCATGAATGTTCTCCTGGAAATTGTAGTGTGTTCATATAACTCATCTTGTGGATCAAGGCCATAAATATTAACAAATTATCTGCAACAGAATTTGGCACCTGTAAGTTGTCTCTCTCCTCTTTGAAGCTTGCTGAGTCAGAGCCTCTCAAGTGAAAAAGGTTATTCAGGAGATGTGAACTAAACTGTAACTTTCTGATTAAAGGAGAAACATTTGTGAATGTACAATGTATACTTGAAGCTTCTGAAACAGATTTTTCATTTCTACCCATCTCCCCTGTCAAAAATGGGATATAATAACTGACATGTATCCCTCTTCTATAACTCAGACAAGATTGGAACTCATTGCGAACTTCTTGATTGGTATCCTGATGGCGACAATGAGGTATCAAAGCAGAAAGTGCATCTTGTAGAATCAAGTATGTTTTGAATTATTCCAGAGCATGTTGGTCAGTAGCTATCTGGATAAAGCCTATTTTTTTCTCATTGGGAATAAAGACCACTGGGGTGACCTCTGGCAAGAATGTGACTAGATGGTTCCATTGGAAGACATTATCTTCTAATTATTATCCTCCTGTGACCTCAGAAGAACTTTGTACTTTTCCCCTTTGCAGCAAATATGGTAAATTTAAGAATTTACTCATGATGCAAAAATAGCTGGTTTATTTGGTCATTTGTCCCAAACAAAACAATCAATTCATTAAACATACATATATACACTAAGCTGCCAAATGTATTGAATAACTCAACTGAAAGATAATTTTTATTTAAATAGAATTTAGGGACTTATGTTGATATATGTTCGATATGAATTATGTAATGTTTCTAGTTGGGGAAAATTGAAGAAGCAATAGGAGTATTATTATTAGACTTCAAAAAATTGAATGATAGGGAACTAAACCATTAGATAAAGAAGCACTATAAATGTACTTTACACAGACAAAGCAAAATCAGACATACAGAAATTATCATAATTTATCTTCAATAGGAGTATTATTATTAGACTCCAAAAAATTGAATGATAGGGAACTAAACCATTAGATAAAGAAGCACTATAAATGTACTTTACATAGACAAAGCAAAAGCAGACATACAGAAATTATCATAATTTATCTTCACTAGCATTTTTAACCAAAGATTTTGGGGTATCATGCTAAGATTTACATTATGAAAATATATTAATAACATCATGCATATTAATTCTTACTATTTTACATTTCTTCCATCCATAATATTTTAGTGATTTTTCCCTAGGTAGTCAACTACAAATAACTTGAACTATGTCAGTAATGCATGCAAATTAAGCTTTCCATTAGAAGGTAGTTTTCCAGTTGCAGAAGTCCACTTAGAACAACATAAATTGGGGCATACTGCTGAGATAGGTTTTTAAACAATTTCTGTCATTTTTATCCATTCTGTGTTGTGTCTAAAACTTTGATGTTTGTGGGAATTACATTCATTGTCTTATTTCTCATGAACAAGGCGTAATTTCATAAACACCACAACATTTAAGTTATTTTCCATTTGCAGTAATGAAAAGGAGAAATAGGAAGTAAAGTGAGAGGAAACTACTTTACATCAAGGCTAGATATGCACCCAGGAAAACACAGTATTCAATTGTGTCCTACATTGAGACAAAGCATGATTCAGACTCATCTTTGGAATCAGTATTTGTCTTCATTATCAGGATGTGAATAGCTTAGAATTTTTAGTCCTAGAAAATGTATGAACTCAATTATCATATTTTTAAATTTTTCATTGAAGGTGCATTTGTTGTTATTGCAATTGTACAATGCCTTTCCTTCCAAAGAAATAAAAGACTTCCAACCACACCCAAATTAGGTAAACTGAACTAGGAATTTTGATTTTATATAATGAGTTAAGTAGAATATAGAATGAAGCCCGACTCTTAGATTTTCAACCCAGTTGTAGGATGGGTCTACAGATACTTCTTGGATTCTCTTTCAAAGTATAAGTGTGAAATTATTAAAGAAATTTAGAGTAGGTTCCTAGACAGGAAAGAAATTTCTCAGACTGAGTTATTGGGGTATCCACAACCCAAGGGGATTCTTTATGTGCTGTAAAGAAAAATCTTCTTGAGTTTTAGTATAAATATTAAACAGAAGCTCTGTTGGGTGCAAAGAGCAGCTATTCTCCCAGAGGGCCAATCAGCCTCCTAACACTTCCTGGCTGAAGTTTTCATTTCCCTCTGATGCAGTGCTTTCCTCCACGAGCACCTTACCAACTGGGCAGTGAAAGTCAATGGAAGGTAACATTTCCCTTTTTAAAGTCATTTTTTTTGTGTATATTTTACAATGCAAACAGCAAGAATTAATACCTGTGTTAGGTTTTTCAACAGGCTTGGACTGGGATAGGACAAGAGTCTACCTTCCTGCAGCCCTGCCTCCTTGGAAACTGCAGCGTTTAGATAAACTTGGACTGTTGCCTCTGCTTGGCTGTATTTACGTCTGATCTGTGGAGCTATACTTGGGCCGTGGGTATCATGTGACTAGAAAGCTGGCAGGCCTGGTACCATGTGACTAGAATCATACAAAAGATGTGTGGGAAGCCTGACACTCTCCTGTCTGGGATGGCTGCACACACTCTTCACAGGGGAGAAGACGAAAAGAGCTGTGTACTTGAGTAGCTCCTGGGCCGGGGGAAAGAACTATACTGGCTGAATTCCTGCCCTGTCCCCTTATAAAGCTAAGGAAACATAGCCTTAAAGCTTACTGTGTCTTGTGAGTCTGACTGCCAATTTGGACCTCTAACCATGACTACACGGGGACAGCAGCCCCTTAGTCATCTCTTCCCATAGTCATCACTCATTCTACTCTGTCCCCGAGTCCTGCAGAGGCAGGGACACCGTGAGATAGCACAAAAATAGAATGCAACCCAATGAATATTTATTAAATGCCTGCTATTTGGGAGGAAGAATGGGATTTTTCAGCAAAATCTCTGGAGAAAGCTATTTTTTCTTCATAAGAAAATGTACACACAGCCGCATTCTCACAGACACACACACAGCCTGTGTGTCATCTCTCTGCCCTCGGGCATAGTAACATATGGGAGAAAAAGTCATTTGTTACTACAGGTTAGGACAATCACTGAGAAAATTTACTGCAGAAAATTAACCAACAGTATTTCAGCAGGAGGTCCAGAAATTATCTATCAAAGATTCAGAGACTTGTGGCAACATTTCACTTCATTTATTCAAATGCCCCAGGCAAATAAAATTATGATGAAGCACCTAGAAACCTCCACCCTCTGCATTTTGACAGGCTTACTGCTAGTTCATTATTTGGGCTCAACTCTTACTCTGAGAGACTTAGATTAGTATTGATTTTGGTTGACATTTTACATAAGCACATAGATTTTATTTTTATTTATTTTAATGAAACTGCAATTAGATTCTGTAACACCTCAGGAGGAAATGGAGGTGTCATGATTTGGCTCCATCCTGTGGCCTTTAAAACCCGGTGACAAAGTAGCCATCCAATTAATAACACCATGAATAAACAATTAGTATCACATCTGTAAAGCAAAGATGTTAATACTATACCATCCAAGCAAAGCAATCAAATTTGGTATGGAGTCTACACAAATAAGGACACAGACAAACCTCCAGATCAGGTTCTTTGGGCATAGCCACAAAACCACACATTTGGTCTCTTAACCCTTCCTGGTCCTTGAGGAGCTTTGGAATACATTTTAGGAGACAGAGTGGCGAGCTGGGAAAGGCTCCCTCCTTGACATCTGCTTTTACTGCACTGACAAAGTTGTTTTTTTTTTTTTAAATTTTTTTTTTTATTAAATCATAACTTTATACATGAATGCATTCATGGGGTACAATGTATTGATTTCATTTACAATTTGGAATGCTTACATAAAACTGATTAACATAGCCTTCACCTCACTTTATTATTGTGTTAAGACATTTATACTCTACTATTAATAGATTTGACATGTACCCTCCTAGTATACATGATAGGTGAGGTCCCACCACTCACCCTCTTCCCTCCCCTCCCCCTCTTTTCCCCTCCTTCAGCCTGGACTATACTTGTGTTTTATCTTTCATATGAAAGTGTGGGTGATTATACATTGGTTTCATAGTACTACTGAGAACATTGGACACTTTTTCTTCCATTCTTGAGATATTTTACTAAGAAGAATATGATCCAGCTCCATCCACAAACATAAAAGAGGTAAAGTCTCCATCATTGTAAGGCTGCATAATATTCCATGGTATACATATAACACAATTTGTTAATCCCTTCATGAGTCAGTGGACACTTGGGCTTTTTCTATGACTTGGCAATCATGAATTGGACTGGAATAATGATTCTGGTGCAAATATCTTTGTTGTAAAATGATTTTTGGTCTTCTGGATATATACCTAGTAGAGGAATTGCAGGATCAAATGGCAGGTCTACTTTTAGTTCCCTAAGTGTTCTCCAAATTTCTTTTCAAAAGGAAGGTTGCACTGACAAAGCTGTAATCTGAGAGACATCACTGCATCAACTTAACCAACATACTAGTGTGCTCACCAAATATCTGTTGAAGGTTTCTGTTAACCCCTGTACCAGGCCACATGCCAACAACTCTAAATAAGAGAGACTCATTCTCAAGGAGTTCAAGTCTACCAAAGAAGGACAGATGACTAAATTCAACAAAAAAAAAAATGGAGAGGGCAACAATAACAGCAGACACAGGCTATGCAGAAGCTCCCAAGAAAAATGCCTGACCGAGCTGATCAGATCAGGTTGCCTCAGCGAGGTGACTGAGACCAGCATGACCCACCTGCAGAGTGTCGGAGCAGAATGTGAATTTGGAAGTTGTCTAAATCCAGTACCACGAACCTCAGTGTCAAACTATGTCTGAGCGAGAGCCCTGTGAGGAGACGCGCACCTTTAGAAAGTGTACTACAGGCTTGTTCAAGCTAGAGAATTCAGAGGCTCTGCACTACAGCTAGAAAAGAAAATTGCCCCCCACCAGACAGCACAATCGCCATAAAGCTCTTGTGAGCTGAGAACAAGAAGCTGCGGGACACTTATCTATATCTTGCTTTGATGGCTAAGAAGACTGGAGCCAAAGAAGAAAACACGTCTCATTAGGAGGCATGTTCAGTGAAAAGCAATTGAGCCTGGACTACAGAGCAAGGAGGCATTTCACAGATGGGCATGAAAATATGTGGTGAAATCAGTTCTGTTCAAGGACAATGGGAGAAAAAAAAAAAACTTCCTTTCTTTTCTTTAATAAAAGTTATTGTGGGTGAGCGTCTGAAAAAATAGGCAAAGGGGAAAAAAGTTAGGACACAGAAAGATGGTCAGGTCCTTCTGTGCTATAGAAGAAGTCAGAAAGAAAGGAACGCAAAGTGGCGTTCACACTGCACTGCGCATGCACGTACTCCACCAGCGCGCGGTTATGCAAGGAGGGCCAAGGGGCAGCCCTGACCAGCTGGACCCGTGAAGCACCTGAGATCCGGAGAGAAGCACTGACATCCTCTACCCTGTCTGGGCCTGGGGACTACAGAGGATTGTTCTTGTCATCAATAACTTCTTGAGTATTTTAAACTCACTTTTTATGAAAGAGTTTTTTATCCCACTTAGCATTTATTCTAATCAGAAATTTTTACTTAAGAGTCTTAAAAAGAGGCAAACACTTTAACATCATGAAACACATCACATTTTTCTTGTAAATGTTTTGTAATGAATGGGAAACTGTACAGCAGTTATTTCAATATTATCCATGCAAGATGAATCCTCTGAGCAATTACCTTGTTTCCATGGCAATGGCATATCTGCCCATCCTTTAGTGTGATATTGGGCGCTACCAAATCAGGTCTGCACACCAAAGCTAAGGAAAGATTAGTGAATTAGAGGAGAGAAATACTGGGCGGGGTTGAAATTTTGATGCTAGCTGGATTAACAAACTGTTATTTATACTATTTATTGGAAAACAGAAAGGAAAAGCAAAGTCAATGGAGAGAAAGAAAGTGGAAAATGACAACTAAACGTTGTAGCACTCTTGTCCCCATCTAATCCTTTAGGAGGAGGCTACTGAAGAATACCAGGACCTTGGACGCAGAGTAGAGACAAATGACCAATGGACCCACATCCCACTGATCTTTTCCTGGACCTCACATCCCACTCAGAGTCTGCATGGGCCAGAGCTTGGTACTTGTAATGTGTGTGTGTGTGTGTGTGTGTGTGTGTGTGTTTTACTGAATCCTGAAAAAAGTGAAGGAGGCCAGCAAGTGTGCCTTGGACAGCTGTGAGAAACCATGCTGTTATTTTGGCTGCTACACTCCAAGGAACTGCAAGAGAAAACAAATGAGAAAAATTATAGCATGTACACTGAGACCAAGCCAAGCAGGAAAGCAGAGGAATCAGCTTTAGAGCAAGACTATCAGGCAAACCACAGCTACCTTGACCCAGGGGGCTTTTAAGCAGAGATTTAAAGTTGCAAATTTTAAAGACATGTTCCTGGGGGGGGGGGGGGGAATGGACATAATAACAATGTTGTGCACCAATTAACACTCCTGATTATAGGCTCTCACAGGAGCCGGTCCCAGGCAGTTGCAGAATTAGGATGTAATTTAGAGATGTCTTCTTGGTAGGGAGCACAGGGAGGCACTTTTAAAAAGGGAGGTGGAAAGAAAATATGAAGAAGGTAGAAGGGGAAGAGCAGCAGAACTGTGGCCTGAAATAGCGCTGGGTGACTAATATGACACATAATTACATCTAATTACAGACAGCCACTTGGACCACTGGACTGAAGATAAATTCAATACCTATGAGAAATACTCAGACTAATATAATAAAGGTCTTTATTCTACTTCTGAATAGAATAAAGGATAAACTTATTCATGTGGAATCTCTAAATCAAATGGTTATACATCTGAGAAATTCACTTATTGGCTAAAACAAAGATACATTAATCTGGGAGGATAAAGGGATGAAGAAGCCTTCCAAAATGGGAAATAAAAATATTCAGGGGATTGTTCCATATTATAAATTACCCTGCTTTTAAAGTGTTTACCTTAAAAAAAAGGTTGAAAGACAAGTTGAAAGTAAAGATGGCAAAATTCTCTGTATAGTTAAAAGCTAGACATATTTTAAAGGTAGAATTGTAAAATAATACCTATAGCAGAGGTCCTCGAACTTTTTAAACAGGGGGCTAGTTCACTGTGCCTTAGACTGTTGGAGGGCCAGACTATAGTTAAAAAAAAAAAAAAAAAAAAATCTATGAACAAATTCCTATGCACACTGCACATATCTTATTTTGAAGTAAAAAAACAAAATGGGAACAAATACAATCATACCACCTCATGTGACCTGCGGGCTGTGGTTTGAGGACCCCTGCAACCCTGCTGATCTCTGTTCTACATAGGAATGTGAAAAAAAAATCTTTAGATTTCATAGATTATATATCATACTGCCCTATTGAAATTCACCAAAACTCTCAGCAATTATACCTATAAAAGTAATATTCAAGAAAAGAGAATTTCTGAAATACTATTGGTCTTTTATTTATGAAAACATATGTCTCATAATTTTTTGCATTTGAAATCTTATGGTTGCATTTGATCTACAAGAAACAAATATATATTATAACCTATGTTAATGTAAAGGACAAAATACTTAAAGAAAAATACAATGGAAGAAATCCATGCCTCAGTTCACTACTTTAAAATCACCCACATAACATTATTCAGTCTATCCAAGATTAAGTTATTCATTTCAGATATTTGACCAACATCTTGCTTAAGGCATAATGTTATGAAGTAGGCATAAAATAAATTTTGAATTGATAAGTTAATGGGGAATCCAAATAATATTTAATTCCCCACTAAGATAACCACATAGCTTGGGGTTACAGGCATAACCACAGGTATCTCTAAATTGTCCATTGTTATATAATCTTTTCTGCTGTAATATAACATTTTCTCTTCTTCACCACAAGCTCCCTAAGCAGGTTCTCCTTAACCTCCCTGCAATCATGAAACCCATTTTCATTTTCCATTTTGGTACCTGTACCTTCCACAGCTTTGCAGTCAAGATTTCCTTTGCTTTACTGAATTATAAAGATGCAAACACCACAGACTAACTTAACATTGCCTCTGTGGCCAAGGTTACTCATTACTGTGAAGTCTACAGTCTCTACCTTATCTATTAGGAGAAGACAGGCAGACACACAAAGAGTGAACTAAAATGAATTATTAAAGGAAAATAGGTGGTACAGAACCAAAATCTTTTGATGGTTTAGAAAAGGCAAAGGAATGGAATGCATATAAGGGAAACTAACATTTATTTATGGCTGGCTTTCATCTGGCCCCTTGCTAGAGGATTTCACATATATTATTTTATGTTTCTCACATCAAAGTTTTGAGATCTACCTCTTCATAATTTTATAGCATATGAGGCCCAGAAGAGTTTCAAAACTTGCCCAGAATTATATTGCTTGCAAGCCTCTGGGCAGACATTATAATTCAAGTTGATGACTGTTTCCATCCAGGCAGAAGGAATACAAGTACACGCTTAGGCACCAAGGTAACATTATGCACAGGTGTGCTTGACAAATAATGTTTGCAGAGGTTGTACAGATCAGAATAGCTAAGGAGAAACCATGGGTTTGCAAATAGGAGGTGTGGAGACACCCAAACCCTTCAACTTGGCCTACAAGGTCCATGTGATCAGGCCTGGCCAGCTGAATCTGGACCTCTCACTTTGCTCACCTCCATGCTCCAGCCACACTGGTCTTCTTTTAGTATTCCTAGGAAGCAAGCTCCTTCTAGCTACCACGTCAACACACTCTCCCACAAAGTTTGTGTCTGGGTGACCTTTATATTCCATTAATTCTCAATTGAAATGTTGCCTCCCCAAAGAGTTCTTCCCTAACTACTGAAAGGTGTCTCCATGTCTCCAATCTTATTCTATTTCAGCAATGCAAGTTATTTCTTTCAATACACTTATCATAGTCCTAAACTGTATTGATTTGACTATCTCCATTTATTTCCTTGTTATTTGGAATATCTTTTTGACAACAACCATCAGTTTTGTTCATTGCATTTTAACCAAAGCCCTGGATTATGCCTAGCACATAGCAGGGAGGCAATTGATACCCACTAAACTTATTAAGGTAATAATGAATAAACTTCTTTTATTTAAATTTTAGTCTAAGAGCCGTGTGCCCTTCACTCTGCCCAGCCAGAGCCGCTTGCCACATGTCCTGCCCAGCCAGAGCTACCCTGCCCTGCCATAACCACCATGTACCTGCCCTGCCAGAGCCACCAGGCATCCTGCCCTGCTAGAACTGCACACCACTTGTCCCATCCTGCTGCTGGAGACCTGCTCCCCAGGCTCCTGGAGCAGCCGCTACAGCCACCTCACTGGCTGTGGGAACCACCTGGGAGCTGTGTAGGGACACCTCCCATGAAGATTCAGCAACAGTAGAGTGATCCTACAGGAGTCTAATCTTGGAGAGATACCTCCCCAACTCTGAGAACTGCCAGAGGAAGCCAAATCCTGCCCTATAGGGGCACCAGTGCTGCAGAGTAGCTGGGGCAAAGGAGCAGTGGCTGAGAGAGAAAATCATTTGCTGACTTGACTTGTTTTCCTCAGGTTTGGATGAGCTCAGGTGGAACACTCTCCAGTTGCTATTGAGGACCCAAGGCAGGCAGGCCTCACTTACCCCAGCCAGCAGGTGCCAAGGGTGGTGGCCGGGCTGAGGGGACATAGACTTTCCTTTGACTCTGACTGACCCAAAGCCCTGGCACATCTGCTTATTGGTGGAAGAAGGACCACAGCCCTGTGGGGTGACCAGTGACTGGGCATGAAAGAGGTACAAAGTGGGGAAAGAGATACTAGCCCCCTAGTCCAACTGTGCTACTGGGAGGGCCTTTCTGACTCCACAGAGTGCCAGAATGAGCCACATTTGAATAGCTAGTAGTCCTCTGCTATCTAGTTGCTGAAGACCTTTCAAACTCGTCCACTTGAGAGTTGGTACAGACTGGGTCAATTGGTTTGGAACTCCTAACCTGGGCCAGTCACCCAAGGATCCTCTTGGGTGGTATCCTGGTTGGGTGGCAACAAGAAGGGTTGATTTTCCTCTCCCAGTTGTTGCCCATGGGCAGTGGGGTGTCTTAGTTGCTTATATTCTCCATAGCTGAGATTTCAACCCAGAGTCACTGATTGATTAGGATTGGAAAAATATCAGCTGAATACAAGACAGAGCCACCTAACCTGACAACCAAGTAGCTCCCCAGAGCCTTAGACTGTAATACGGTAAGGGTCCTTTGCAAAGCTGTAGGGGAAAAAGCTACAGTCACAGATCCTTGGCAAAGGGTTGGTTAACCACAATGATAGGAGCCCCTAATCAAATTTCACCTTACCTGCCCATCTAGCCAAATGGTGAAAAATAATCATGGGGCAGAATCAGCAGAAAAACTCTGGCAACATGAATATTCAAAGTAGAGCAACTCCCCCAACAAATGACAAAACAGACACACCAGATGATCACATTCATAAACAAATGGCTGAGATGTCAAAAATCGAGTTCAGAATTTGGATGACAAATAAGATCAACAGAATGGAGGTAAAGATGGAATTAGAATTTCAAGGAGTAATTCAGAAGTTGTCATAAGAAGTCAATGAATTCAAAGACAAAATCACCAAAGATTTTGACACATTAGGGCAAGAATTTGCAGCCCTCAAAGATCTGAAAAATACAGTTGAATTCCTCCATAACAGAATAGAGCAGGCATAAGAAAGGATCTCTGGTATTGAAGACAAAGCTTTTGAATGATCCTAAATGCTCAAAGAGGAAGAGAAGTGGAGAGAAATAAAAAAGATCATTCTTTCAGAGAGCTCTGGAATAATTCAAAGAAAACTAATATTCGCCTTATAGGAATTCCTGAAGGCAATGAGGTTGCTTCAAAAGGCACAGATGCTCTACTGTAAGTAATAATTGATGAGAACTTCCCAAACACGGCAAAAGATTGTAAAATTCAGATAGCAGACAGTTTCAGAAACACAGCATGACTCAACTCAATTAAAATATCTTCCAGACAAAAGTAAATATGAAGGAGAAAATTCTGCAAACAGGCAGACATAAAAAACCATAACTTACAAGGGGAAGAATATTAGAATGACTGCAGATCTCTGTGCTGAAAACTTTCAACCTAGAAGAGGGTGGTCATCAACTTTTAATGTTCTAAAACAAAATAACTTTCAACTCAGGATCCTGTATGCAGCTAAACTGAGTTTCATTTATGATGGAGAAATTAAATACTTTAAAGACATTCACATGTTGAAGAAATTTGCAATAACTAAACTAGCTCTCAAGATATTCTCAGACCTATCCTCCTCTATAATGACCAGCACAATCCACTACCACCAAAGTAAACACACTCAGAAACTTTTTTTTTTTTTTTTTTTTTTTTTTTTGTGGAGACAGAGTCTCACTTTATTGCCCTTGGTCAAGTGCTGTGCCATCACAGCTCACAGCAACCTTCAGCTCCTGGGCTTAGGTGATTCTCTTCCCTCAGTAGCTGGGAACACAGGCACAAGCCACAATGCCCAGCTATTTTTTGTTGCAGTTTGGATGGGGCCAGGTTTGAACCCACCACCCTTGGCATATGGGCTCGGCGCCCTACTCACTGAGCCACAGAAACTTTTGATCAAACTCCAATTTCCTAAAATGTCCATAATGCCCAAAGCAATATATAATTTTAATGCAATACCTATTAAAGCTCCATTGTCATACTTTAAAGATCTTGAAAAAATCATACTTCATTTTATATGGAATCAGAAAAAACCTCGAATAGCCGAAACATTACTCAGCAATAAAAACAAAGCAGGAGGAATCACGCTACCAGACCTGAGACTGTACTATAAATCGATAGTGATCAAAACAGCTGGTACTGGCACAAAAGCAGAGAAATAGATGTCTGGAACAGAATCGAGAACCAAGAGATGGATCCAGCTACTTACCGTTATTTGATCTTTGACAAGCCAATTAAAAACACTCAATGGGGAAAAGATTCCCTATTCAACAAA
>CAUYPK010126453.1:0-40785 GCA_963574355.1 Loris lydekkerianus | reverse complement strand
GGTGTTGATGTGCGTTCTTCAACCTTCTCTCTTGGTACAGCTCGAATCCTCCAGGTTACTTACTAAATTTCCATCTTTTAACTCTCCTTCTGGACGGGAGCCTCTGTGGAAAGCTGGCTTCAGTCCACCATCTTGTCTCCTTCCCCTGCAATCAAACTTTTAAGTAGATTCCCAAGAGAAATGAAACCGTATGTTCACATAAATATTCATACATCATTATTCATAATACTCAAGCATGGACTTAACCCAAATGTCCATTATCTAATGAATAGATACATCAAATGTTGTATAATGGATTATAATTTGAGAATAAGAATGAATGAAGTGTTATCAAATGTTTCAACATGTATGAATCATCATCTAAGTAAAAGAAGTCACTCAATACAGGACCACATATTATATGGTTATTGGTATAAACTGTCCAGAATAGGCAAATCTATAAAGACAGACTGTAGATTAGGGGTAGCCTAGATCTGGGGAGAATGAAGGTTTGGGGGATTCCATTTGAGAGGGGTGGCTTTTCTCTCTGGCTCAATGAAGATGTTCTAAATTGATTGTGGTGATGGATAGAGACATGACCGTGGGAATGTAATAAAGCCATTGATTTGTGCCCTTTAAATAGGAAAGTTATATTTGAATTATATTTCAATGAAGCTGATTTAAAAAAAAAAAAAAAAGAATATATTGTCAGCAGGGAAAAATTAGAAGTATGTGACTCAATTAGCAATTAGAAGCCTTTGCTTGTCTGAGGGGAGATGATGTTGGCTTGAACAGGGTCATCTGGTCACCCCATCCATTGTTATCAGGCTGAAGTAAATATTCTTCTCATTTATTCCCACATGACATTAACATTTTTTACATTACTCTGAAATGATCTTTAGAGCTATCTGTCTCCCCTACTACATTGTAAGCATCTGATGTTCTAGTTCCCTGTCCTGGAATGTCTCCACACAGTAGGAATTGAATAAATGCACAGTGAATTGATTAGAGCCAGCTGTTGATGGCATTAAGTGTGTCAGATATCTCTAGAAGGTTTAAAACTGAGTTTAATTAAAATTGTATCCAAATCTTTCATTTTCTCCCACTCACACCTTTATCTAGAATTGATTTATCTTTATATTCCACTAATCCGCCAGCCTTCCTGCTAGTATGGATGTCTTTATAGATGTACATATAAAAATTGTCAAGAACAAAGAGTCCAGAAGTAGACTCACACTACTACCTGCCCAAGAGTGTACATGGAAGCCTTGTTCATAATTGCCACAAATTGGAAACAACCCAAGGCGATTCTGTGAGTAACTGGATAAACATACCATGGCACATCCAGACAATGGAGAACAATTCACAGTAAAAGAAACACTATTTATAAATGCACTATTTATAAATTTATAAGTGTGGATCAATCTCAAGTTATCATCTGGAAAGGTTACATGCTGTAGGATCTCATTCTCATGATATTCTTACAGAGATAGAATTATAGTGAAGAAGAATAGATCAATGGTTTTCAGCAGTTAGGATTGAGGATGAGATATGACTACAAATTAGAGTATAAAAGAATTGGAGGGGGGGCAGTGATGGAACTGTCCTGTATTCTTGTTGTAGTGGTTACAAGAATTTATATTTGTGTGTTAAAATTACTATAATTGTGTGCCAAAAATCAATTGACTGTAAATTAATTTAAAAAATAAAATACAAAAGTAAAATCACTTTCTTGAATCTCAAGAGCTCTAGAAAGAGATTCACCTGGCATCTGATTTGGCTCTGCTACCTGTCATCAGGGTTAATTTACAGTTATCCCTTTACATTAGTCTTCTCATCTATAAAATGAGGATACTGGTATCTGCATGTATGGTAGGGAAAGTTAAATGAGATAGCACTTCATTTAATTGGGTACTTAGCACAGTGGTTGCCATGCAGTAAGAGCTCAGCAAAATGAACCTTTTTTTTTTTCTGTTGCTCTTTCTATAACTCTACCCTACTCTTTAACCATATTGAAGAGGACACTGCCCATAAAAAAATTAGTCTTGTATTTTAACCACTAAAATATCAATATCAGGACATTTTGAAAAGCATCAACATGGAGTGAGCTCTGTAATATTTCATTCTACAATTGCATCTCAGGGCTGGGAAAGCCCTTGTTGTGCATCAGTGCCCTCAGCAAATGTAGGCCACTGTTCTACAATACCCCATTGTAACTGATTTAGCTCCATCTAGAATCACTGATCCTTCTGTTCCCTTGTTGGTTAACCTTGGAAGAAAGTTCAATGAAATAGATTAAGAAAAAGCCTTTTGAGAGTTTCTATGCGTTGGAGGATGGTTTCCAAAAGCTAATATGAGTTACCATTCATCATGTGGGTGTGTTTGTGTGTGCACACAGCATGGCAGTTTCCTAAATTCCTCTGCCAATAACTCATACCTGTAGAAACTTGGGTTTTAAAATGTTTGAAATTCTAATTTTGATTCCCCTGATTGGCACTGAGAACACAGGATAAATTCATATGTAAGTGCCTGATATTGCTGATAATTTATAATGGATGGAGACAGTATCCCTCAATTGCTTAAGTTAATAGGAAAACTTTATCATATGCCTCCAATCTTTTCCATCTGACTTGTAGCCTGGTTCCCCCCATACTCACTGAGCTGGCGAATTCTCCTCTACCTGCAATCTCCTGGGCTACAGCATTTCTCCAGAAGGCAGCACAGGGGCAATTCCTTGGCTATCCTGCTGTTGCCTGATTAACTCTAATAGCAATGATCACTTGCCACTTGAGAATTCTATTAAACAGAGTTTTCTGCTGTGTGGATTAGGATTTGTTTGTAAACACATCAATGATGGACAGGCCAGTCAGATGAAATGACTAATGACATAGGGAAAGAAGATACATGACCCTGGACAAGTCTCTCGTCTCTCTCTAGCCTCAGTTTAGTTTTCACAACTGGAAACTGGAAATGTTGGATCAAATTTTTCTAAGGTCTCTAGAAGTTTTCCTATTTCAGGATTCTCATTCACAAAAATAAATAAAAAATCATTGTTGTTAAAAGTTTCTTGTATTTTAAACACTGATTCTGTTTTCATCTTGTCCCCCACCCCCAAATAATGATGATCACATTTAAATGGAATTCGGAGTACTATACTCTTTGTTGCATGATTCAGATGGCTACAAAGGAATTAGGTTTTGAGCTATCAATAAATTAACATTAATAAGTGGTTACTGTTCAATACAGATTTGACACAAATGGTGAACAGAAGTGCTTAGAGAGCTGCATTTTTATTTTCAGAAATGATTGAAAGTGTTAGTTTAATAAAAGTGTGTATTTCCTGTTAAGAGAAAGAGTAGGAGAAGGAGGTAGGGGTGGTGATTGAGGGGTTAGGACAGTAGGAAGGAGATTTGCTAACTTCTTGTGACAGCGCAATTACAACTATACAAACCTTCTCGCTTTTTGCTTTGGCCAGAACATGCTAGCTATTGACCTTCCAAATATACTCCAGACCCACTATAAATGACAAATGTTTGAATTGATGAATAAGCTAGCTACCTGATGTGCAATGTGTACAAATACTGAAACATCACACTGTGTGATTATTATGTGTCATTTATAAACAAACCCAAACCAAGCTTATTCCTGAGACAGAGGGGCCTACAGAAACAGAGGAGAGACAGCATCTTTAAATGAGAAAGCACCGTCTGAGTGGCCTTACTGTTGGTTCTGGAGAATATAAATACCTACATGTACAGGTCTCAGCATCAGAGCATCAAGGAGGAAGAGACAGAATGATAAGGACAAAGCCAAAGTTGGCAAAATGAACCAAGTGCATTTTGTTTTTTAGAGCCAACGGTTTGCAATTCCATATTCATGAATAGAGGCCCTTCTCAGCACTTGCACAACAGTAATATAAATCCTTGCCTTTACCTCATTGCTCAGTTGGGAAGGCCAGAGGGTCAGGGTTCATCGGAGTTGTCAGAAGACAGGAGTTTGTATCTTGACTCTGTTATTTATGAATTATGTGACCCTGAGGAAGTCATTTATTTTTTATTGTTTTGTTAAACAAATATATATTGAATTCCTACTGTGCCCTCCATTGGGCTAAGTGCCAGGATTAGACTGAAACATACTTCTTTCTTTTATTGTCCTCAGAACTTTACTGACTATTGATAAGAGTTGACATTTCTGGGTCTGGGTTTTTTGTCAGGCCGCATGGCCTTTTATGTGGATTATAGACAATCCTCACAGCATCCCCCAAATAGTTATTATAATCTCTGTTTTTCAGCTAGGGAAACTGAGGCTTGCTTAAATTATATAATTTATTTAAAATCATAAAATAAGTGGAAAAACTAGGAAATTTAGTTCAGAATTCCAGAATTTATGGTAGTATCTTTTAATTTGCTAATATAAAAATATGGATATAATACTATCTACATAAATATATTTCATTTCATGAAAGTATGTAGTAAGTTATTAGGCACCATAAATGCATTTAGTTATTATAATAGGTCAGCCGAATGGCGGAGTGGAAATAGCACAGGCGAGGGGACTGCCCTTTACTAGTGCAGCCCTACACAAGTCACTTTCCCACTTGAAGCTTCAATTCTTCTCATCTATCAAAATGGAGGAAACTATAGAAGGCTTTCTGGAAGGCTGTCGTAAGGATTAGAAAAGAATGGTGACTGTGAAATTCTGTGTATATTAGAAAGGGCTGTAAGAATTTAAGATCTATATCAATATGTGACATTTCTATTTTGATAGTCATCATGTTGAGTCTCAAGATGTTCTGTACGACTATGTATAATCCTATGTTTATTAATGCTTGAGAATCTTAATCTTGTCTTCCAAAGAAGTGAAGTCAAGCAGAAAGAACAAGAACAAAGTTGTCTCATGAAATCATAAAAGAGTATCCAAGAAACTTTAAAAAAACTTTGGAATGCGTTAAAATACAGTTTCCCAGTCCTACCAGTTAGATACTTTGATTTGCTGGCTCTAGACTGGGACACAGGTGACTCCATTTTAATACTCTCCCCTCCCCCCAGTTAATCCTCATTCAGTGGTACCCAGACCATACTTTGGCAATCTCTGATTTTGTAAAGACTTTCCCTTCAAGACTGAACATGGGAGCACTTGGCTTCTAGGGACACATACTCCCTGAAACCCTCCCTTGAGAATTAACTCTACAGGCAGTTACAAGAGTGCATTATGAGCCAAGGCATTCTTTAGGACAACCAAGGTGCTTGCCCTAAAGGAGTTGGCATTCTGACATGGGCAGATAGCTGTAAAGTGATAGGCACATTAGTGAATGACACAGTGGGTGTGGTAGGTAGGAAAAACAGATGAAAGAAAGAAAATTAAGCAGAAAAGGATAGAAAGTTACAAATGGGGCTGAGCCTCCCTCATAAAGTGACATGAGGGCTTTGAGAAAGGCTCTGCAGGAAACTGGGGGAACATAATTAGGGCAGAGGGAATAGCAGATGCAAAAGTTCTAAGGCCAAACTGTGCTTGGTACATTCAGAAAACCACGCAGAGGCAGGGGACTGATGCATAGGGAGTAAGGGACACATAATCCTTACGCTCAGTCTACAGCAGCTTCTGCTCCCAATGTCACAGCTGCCATCCAAAGTCATTCACAATCTAACTCCAATGTCCACTTCAGTCTTCTCTTGACCATTCTCTTTAACACCACGCTTAGGTCAAGTTCAGCTCCTGACTTTGCATGGCCCCCTTTCCTCTGGGCCTTTACTGACCTGGGAGCTCTCTCATTTTCTCCAAGGCAGGGATCTCAAAGAGGGGCAGTTTTGCCCTCAAGGCACATTTGGAAATGTCTGTGGACTGTTTTGGTTGTCACAATTGGGGCTTAGGCTGACAACAAGTGCGTAGAGACCAGGAATGCCATAGACAACACACAGGACAGCCCCAACAACAAATATTTTTGGCCCAACATCTCAGTAGTACTAAGATTGAGAAACCCTGGTTAATGACTCATTTTTTGAAGCTAAGGTCTTTTTGTGCAGCTTCCTTTGACACCATTAATCCACCCTGTAGGGTCCTCCCTGAATTGTATGGAGCTTACCTAGCACCATGGGAAAACAATGGCACCAGGACAGAGATAGCAGAGAAGAGAGGCCCACCAATGAAAAGTGATGTGTCTGCTCTTGTTCCCACTTATCCAATGAGTTAAATGACTCCAGGAAGTGTTAGCAGCTGGCATAGCACTTGCTTTATATGATTTGGCAAAGATCAGGCAGGAGTCAATAGCCAAAAGCTCAATGATACATTCTGAATGTGGCAATATCATTTACAGTCTCTCTCTCTCTCTCTCTCTCTCTCTCTCTCTCTCTCTCTCTCTCTCTTTCTCTCTCTCTCATGCCCCTTTCCCCAACACCCATAATTATTTTTCCTTCCTTTTATCTGGGATTTCTTGCCATTTGACAGCAAAGCAAATGAACTATGCCCAGTGAAGATGAACCCACAACTCCAGGACCTCACTGTGCTCACTGCTCTGTGTAATCGTGCATGACTTCCTGAGTAATCAGAGAAGACACTGGGTCTGAAGCAAGGAATGTGCAGATCTGAACAGTCTCCATCTGCCTTTAGAGAAGTCTGGATTCAGAGACACCATAGGAAGTAAGAACAGTAATGATGCTGAAGGGTAAGGGGAGAGTGAACCACTTGGAAAATGGGCAGGCAGGACTTCCCTTGAATCCTTAGGTCTGGTGCCGCTAGTGGCAGGAAATGTGGTTGCCTAGATTGAGCTGCTGATGCTGTAGATTCCTTCTTGGCTCTGTCACTGTGATCTTGGCAAACTCACTCTCCTGCGCTCAGTGCTTCCCCCTCTCTATAGAGAAGATAATGGCGCATCACTGGGGTGCAGAGGCTTAATTATTGTTTGCAGAAGACTTCGATATTCTTGGATGAATGGCTCAATCAAGATGCTGTGCAAAATATTATCATTTTGCATGTCAGTTAGCGAGAAGGCTTACACCTGTCACTGCATATTAGGTGAGTCTTAATCAAGGAAGAGCTATAGATATAGGGAAGAAGAAACATGAAGCTGGAGAACAGTCATTCCACAGAGATAACAGCTTTGCAGTCAAATTGACGATAATTCAAATTTCTTTTTACTTCTAGTGTTACCCACTGTGGCAGATGAAAAGTGGCCACAAATTCTGTGATTCTCTTTCTATCCAGAGGTGAGGTCTTTTTCTCCTTGCCTGGAATCTGGGGTAGCCTGTGATCACTTCAACCAGTGGAGTAAGGAAAGTGACATTGAGGCAAGCCTACCTGTTAAGAGGACTTTTGATTATGTGTCTTCATTTTACATTTGAGGGACAAAATCACCTTGCTGGCTTATACCAGACTGAGATTGAACTCAAGGGCCCTGTGCTAAAAGATTTTCAGGATAAGTATAGCATGAGTTCCCTGAAAAAACAGCTGTTTTCAGATCCTGTTGGTCTAAACTTATACACAGTAAGGGGCTGATTTTCACAGATCCTGGACAAATTGCTGCTTATGATTCCCAGGTCAGTCATTGGCTTCCTTTGTGGCCAAACCAGCAACACCCTGAGAAGCAGGCTGTTGAAGGATCCAAAACTCTGCTCTGAGGCTTTTCTAGCCAATTCCCAATTGGTCCTCTTTGAGTGTTTGGGAGAGTTCAAAAGCTTTGTCTTCAATGTCAGAGATCCTTTCTTCTGCCTGCTCCATTCTGTTACTGAGGGATTCTACTGTATTTCTCAGATCTTTGAGGGCTCACGTTCTTGCCTCAATGTGTCAAAATCTTTGGTGATTTTGTCTTTGAATTCATTGAATTCTTGAGACAACTTTTGCATTTCTAATTCCATCTTTACTTTAATTCTGTTGAATTTCTAATTCCATCTTTACCTCAAATCTGTTAATCTTATTTGCAATCCAAATTCTGAATTCGATTTCTGACATCTCAGCCATTTGTTTATGAATGGGATCTTCTGGTGTGTCTCCTTTGTCATTCCTTGGGGGAGTTGATCTACTGTGATTATTCATGTTGCCAGAGTTTTTCCACTGATTCTGCCCTATGATTATTTTTCACATTTGGCTAGAGAAGCTGGCAAGGTGAAATTGCCTTGAGGGCTCTTGGCCCTTTACCAAAGAATTGGGAATGGTGATTGCTGCTTTTCCCTTAGAGCTTTACAAAGGTCCCATTGGGAACTACTGCCTGAAACTCTGGGCACCTGCTTGGTGTGGTGGTGCTAGATGGCGCTGACTGGTATTCAGCTAGTCTCTGTCCAATGCTAGTGAATCAGTGGCTTTGGAATAAAATCTCAGCCACAAAGATACATAAACAACTAAAACACCACCACCTCCCCGCACAGACGACAATTGGAAGGGGAGAATCCCACACTCCCACAACACAACCAGGGTACAACCTTGGTGGGTTCCCAGGTGATGAGCCCAAGTCAAGAGTTCTAAACTAATTGTCCCAGTAGACATAAACACGGATCAGGTGGGAGAGTTCAAAAAGTCTTCAGGGGGGGGTTCACTGGCAGCTCAATCTGATACCAGTGGGAGGGACCATAGAGCTGCCCCTGTCAGGAGTGGTGTCATTGGTCTGAGGTACTGCTGTGTGCAGGTTGCAGGAGCCAGCAGGGAGCTGGAGGGTATTGCCACTGGCCGCAAATGTCACCAAGTAACATTTTGAGTGAAAATGTGATTGGGCAGGATGATAGCCCCAAATATAATCTAATCTCTAGATTATTTCCCTTTCCTTTCTACTGCTTTTTCACTTTTATTTCTCAAAGAAGTAGCACATTTGAACAAAAAGAACACTAATCTTAGAAGAACACATCAGGGTTTTGAGTTTGTTGGTCTTTGCAAATTGTTGGTTATGAGACCTTGGGTAGATCATTTAGCCATTCAGAGTATGTTTTCTTTCCTGAAAAATGGGGGAAAATTCCTACTTTTTTCATGAGAAAAGCAATAATAGAAATGGCAATAATAGTAGTAGTGGCTATAGCTAAGCCCATTATCTGGATTTTTTCTTTTAATACTTCTCAGAATCCTGTGTTGTAGATAGAACTACCAGCCCAATTTCACAGGTGAGGAAATGGATGCACAGTCAGGTTTGGTATATTATACCAATAAGAATAATATTTTTAACCATGTAGTCTGATTTTAAAAATTGAGCTCTTAATCACTATGAATGTGTATGTAAAGTGCAATGAAAAATGTCCGTGACTATCATTGTTATAAAGTGCTACCTAATGTGAAATTGGTGATTGCTTCTTGGGGCTTAAATCTATAGCAAAAAGAAGCACTGTATTTGGCCTGCTCTGGGTGGAAGTTAGCACCAGATGTGCTTCACCCTAGTAGGGTATTGACAGGATGATAGAATATGTGGTATTACTCCCAAGTTGGCATGATGGACAGCAACGAAGCAGAAGGAAGGAAAATAATGAAGGTTAAACCCTCTGAAGGTTTCACAGAGAAAATACCTTCCTTTCCCACCACACATTAATTGGCCTTTAAGAACAATTATATAACTATAACTTCCATATAATAAATTGGCTTGCATCTGATGATGTATGTTTCACATTTTTTTAAAAACAAGAGCAATATGTTGGTACAATAAACACAGTTATACTTGAGCACATTAGAATTGACATTGATATTTAAAATGCCTATTTCCTGCTGTGTGTACCAATAGAAGATATTAAAATCATTTTTACTGATTACAGTAATACATGTTACTATTGAAATGAACAGCTACATACACACACACACACACACACACACACACACACACACATCCCAGGAGTATTATTAGTTTCTTTTCATGATAGTGGTTTCTTATAAATTTTTAATATTTTAATCTGGAAAACTCATTGACATTTCATGTTTAAATACATGGAGTACTATGTCACAATGTGGCCTCGTAGGGACTAGGATATATCAAGGTACTGGGCTAAGAGGATCAGAGGTAGGGAAAAAACATCTTTATAGCTCTAGTGAGGCTGAATCCAAATATATTGAAGTTAACTCTTTGTTTATAAATATGATACTTTGGGAGGTAATAAAAACTATCATTTGCATTAGGTGTTATATTTTACATAGTGTTATACATACTTTATTTTATTTGATCTAGGAGTTTATTATCACCATTATAGATATACAAATCGATGTGCAGGAAAGATATGTTGCATACTTATGATTATATTATTAGATTCTGGAAAATCTGGGATTTGAACTGATTGTTTCTGACAACAAAATTTTTGCCCATCTTATTATTCTCACTTGTCCATGATACTTTGGCCCATCCTATGATGAAACAAAAACAAAAGATTTGGCTTATGAATCCAGTGATATTACTAGAAGTTTAAATATCATCTTAAGTGACAAAAATAACGTAGTTTCTCTTTCCACATTAGTATATAACATTCTTGGGTTTTATTATTTCTTTATCCATTAATTAATTAATTCAGACATTCCACCAGCATTTATTTACTATCTAGCAGGTAATGAATGTTTTGCTAAACAGTAGAGTTAACAAAGCTGCAGTAATCAAAACAGTATGGTACTGGGATAATGAGAGGCATATATAACAATGTAAGAGAATGGACACCCCAGTAATACATCCACATACATCAGTCAACTGATCTGCAACAAGAATGTCAAGAATACACAATGGAGCAAGAATAGTCTTTTTAACAAGTGGCATTGGGGAAACTGGATATCCACATAGAAAAAAATGAAATTGAACCATTATCTTCCCACCACACAGAAAAACCAACTCAGAATGTATTAAAGACTTGAATGAAGATCAGAAACTATAAAACTCCTAGAAGAAAATATAGGACAAAAGTACCATGATGTTAGTGTTGGCAATGATTTAATTAGAAATGACACTGGAAGTACAGGCAATAAAACCAAAAAATATACAAGTGAAACTTTATCAAATTTAAAAGCTTCTGCACAACAAAGGAAATAACACAATGAAAAGTATACATACATACACAAAAGAAATTAGTATCTAAATTACATAAGACGGGCAGCACCTGTGGCTCAGTGAGTAGGGCGCCAGCCCTATATAGTAAGGGTGGTGGGTTCAAACCCAACCCCAGCCAAACTGCAACAAAAAAAATAGCCAGGTATTGTAATGGGCACCTGTAGTCCCATCTACTCCGGAGGCTGAGGCAAGAGAATTGGCTAAGTCCAAGAGCTGGAGTTTGCTGTGAGCTATGATGCCACGGCATTTTACCAAGGGCGAAAAGAGAAACTCTGTCTCTAAAAAATAAATAAATAGATAAATTTATAAGAGACTCCTACAACCCAAAAGTAAAAAGCACATAACTTTTTTTTGAGACAGAGTCTCACTATGTCACCCTCAGTAAAGTGCTGTAGCATCATAGCTCACAGCAATCTCAAGCTCTTGGGCTTAAGTGATTCTCTTGCCTCAGACTCCCAAGTAGCTGGGACTATAGGTGCCCACCACAATGCCCAGCTATTTTTTGTTGCTGTTGTTATTGTTATTTAGTAGGCCCAGGTCGGGATCGAACCCGCCACCCTCAGTGTATGTGGCTGGCACCATAACCACTGTGCTAAAAGCACCGAGCCAAAAACACATAACTTAACATAAAAATGGGCTGAAAATCTGACATTTCTAAAAAAAAAAGACATATAAATAGCCAATAGGTATATAAAAAGAAGTTCAGTGTTGCTAGTTATCAGGGAAATGAGAATCAAAAGCAGGGCATATTAATTCAAACCTGTCAGGATGGACGTCAAAAGCAAAAGACATAAATTTTTTGAGGATGTGGAGAAACTGGAATCCTTGCACACTGCTAAAGGGAATGCAAAATGGTGTGATCATTATGAAAAACAATATGAAGATTCCTCAAAACATTAAAAATAGAACTGCCATATGATCTAGCTATTCTAATTTTGGGTATATAACCCCAAATTGAGTCAGGATCTAGAAGAGATATTAAAACTCTAATGTTAATTGCAGCACTATTCACAATAGCCAAGATGTGGAGGCAATCAAAATACATGTTGATAGATAAATGGATAAAAAGCTGTGTTATTGACATACAGTGAAATTCTATTCAGCCTTTTTAAAAAGGAAATTCTACAATATGTGGTTGCATGGATTAGCCTTAAGGGTGTTATTCTAAGTTAAATGGGCCAGTCACAGGAAGACAACTACTACAGATTCCACTTATATGAAGAATCTAACATAGTCAAATTTATAGAATAAAAAACTGGAATGTTGGTTTTCAGGGACTAGAAGGAGGAAGAAATAGGGGATTACTAATCAATGAACATAAAGTAAACAAAATGAATAAACTATTGTTGTCCAATAACTGTAATGGATGATATTGAATATATAGTTAACAATATTGTACACTTAAAAATCTGTTAGAGTAGACCTCATGTTCAGTGTTATTAAATGACATGACGTTATGTTATGTAAATGTTATGAAATGATTACTATATTGCACACAAGATGATCAACAAACCTTTGATAATTTTGAAAATGAAGGTGAAATGGTGCTATCCAATGTAAATTAATGGGTACATCCTGGAGGACAATTTGAAAGTATGTTTGAAGTTTGAATGCAGAAATTATTAAAACCAGAAATTTTACTTCTTGCTATCTGTCACATAAAAATATTGGAATGTATGCACAAAAAGTCATATAAAAAAGTATCCATTGCAATATGGTTAATTATAGCAGAAAGCAATGTAAATGTTCCAATTAGGAAATGGTTAAATAATATATGTTACAATAAATATAAGGGCAAGAAAAAAAAATGGTGCACTAGCTGCAGCCTGCTGGTACAGCACTCTTAAGAAAATAAGCGAATATTGTGAACAACTGCCTACATATGGACCACTCCTCTCTGAAACAACATTATGAAATCCTAGAGAAACAACAAAGGACACTCAGTGTGGGGAAAAAAATAGGATGATATGTGTGTGTGTGTGTGTGTGTGTGTGTGTGAGACAAGATCAAAGTAAGTGGGGGAAAGAGTAGAAGGACAGAGATCTAGAGCACTGCTCTCACCCTGCTGGCACTGTGTGAATTGTTAAGACAGCTCCCTCTATCACAAGAGAACTGGTTGGACCAAGGACCTTCCTGGAGTCTGTGCAGAGTTGTTGCACCATTAACAAGCTCGGTGGGGATCAGGCAGCAACTGCACCCATGCTGAAGTATTAGGTGCACAGTGCCAGATTGGCACTGGGATGGGGAGGGAGTGGACTAACTAAAGGCTTTCCTAAGCCATACCTTGTGACTATAAATCAAGTGCCCCTCCCCTATAGTGCAATGAGATCTGAGCATGGGAATTAGCTGGGCTTTGGGCAAATGCATCAGCAGGTCCTATGTGGGGTAGGGAGAACTCCACAGTCCCTGGGACACTGGAACTAATTTCCACCCACAACTTGGCATCTGCACTATCCTTGAGAATGTGAAATAGCCTTCCACTTAGTCATCCCTAACTCTACCCTTCAGTCCCCAGCTGCCTCCTGCCTGATCAGCCCTGATCCTACTCTCTAAGTTGGATCAGCCCTGCAGCTTGTATGGCCCTGCTTCTAGCTCAAAGACCCTGCTCAGAAGCCCTGCTTTGGGCTACTCACCAGTCTTGTTTCTGAGCTATCACACCAGAGTCTGAAGCTCACCCCTGTGCCTATAGAACTTCTATTAGGTCTAATACACCATTACCGAGTCTTCAGTGCTACACCTGGATACAAAGACTCCATCCCAGAGCCACTACCACTACAGCGATAGGGGAACTGCCTCAAAGTTCAACACCCTACCAGAGACCACCCACACACACACAGCCTTGAACCACTAGTACACCATGACCTGGTTTCAGCAAAGGCTCACAGCCCAGGAACTCATGACAATTAACTAGATGGACTCACCCAACTCTTTGGGAAGAACCTGGGTAGGGCAATCTCCATAGTACAATATGGCGTCACCCAGCTCCCAACTTGAATATCCTATAATTATCTGGGAATAACTCAACAACCCAGCACCTATAGCATTCATCACAGGCTTGAAGAGAGACAATAATAGGTTAAAAGACTAGAATTACATTACAAGCTTCTATTCAACAGGTCCCTCCTTTGTCACAGCAACATTCCAGAGTAGGGGGAAAATAATACCATATAGGGACCTCCTCTTCTTTTAATCAAGCAGGAGAGTTTCAAGTAAGGAACAGTTGCCCTGCAAACCTATTAGCCCCAAGCTGAAAAATGAAGTTTCAGATGAGAAGAAACCAGCAAAAGAACCCTGGCAACATTAAAAAAAATGGTAAAAACAAATTGACAGCCCTAGGGAATCATAATGGAGCCACATTAGTGAACTCTAAGTGTAAGAAAATTGTCAGTGTGACAGGAATGAATTTAGAATATGTATGGAAAGTAAAATGAAAGAAATTGAAGAGTAAGTTGACAACCGACAAAAGGAAGACAAAAAAATTTCAGGAAATTAATGAAAATGTCACTAAACTGGAAAACATAAAAAACATAAGGAAGGATATAATAGAACTTAAAGAAATTATACAGTAATTTAGGGAATTTCAAAACATAGTAGAAAATTCTGGTCAGAGATTAAGTCAAAGAAAAGAAAGAATCTCAGAGCTTGGAAAGAAGGCTCTTCAGCTAACCTAGTGATTTAAAGAGGAATAGAAGAGAATAACAAAAGGCAGAGCAATCACTTAGGTATGGCACTATGTGAAGTGAATGAGCATACAACTTGTAAGTCTCCCTGCGGCAGAAGAAGAAAGAGCTAAAAGGATGGAAAATCTATTCAAGGTCATTATCGAGGAAAACTCCCCTGGCATCACCAGAGGTCCAGAAATCCTACACAAGATGTTCAGTAAAAACTAGGGAGATTCATATGAAAGAGGACACCTTCAAGGTACATGGTAATCAACATAACCAAATGAAAGACAGAATTCTACAGGAAGCTAGACGTGAGCAATAACTGACCTACAAGGTACAACCTCTCAGGCAAATGGCAAATTTCTCAGCAGAAACCTTATAAGCCAGAAAAAGAAATGGCACCTCATCTTGAATCTTATTAAACAGAACAACTGCTAGCCTAGAATTTTGTATCCTGCAAAACTAAGTTTCATAATTGACAAAGAAATGACATTTTTTTTCCAGACAAGCAAACACTGAGGGAATTTGTCATGATTAAACCTGCCTTGCAGGCTAATTCTGAGGAATTACTTAGAACTACATTATACACAAATCAGCACAATAGATACCAGTGTAAAATTAAGCAAAACAGCAAAAGCTCACATCTCCTATTAAAAATATCACAAGAAGAAAAACAAAGTAACAAGGCACTACCCATTATGATGAGCAGAACAGCACCACACTTATCAATACTATCTCTTAATGATAATGGATTGAATGCACCACTTAAAACAAAAACCCATCTGAATAGATGAAAAAACACAACCCAAGTATCTGCTGCCTCAAAGAAACACATGTAAACCACAGAGATGCAAACAGGCTCAAAGAGAAAGGCTGGAAAGGAATAATGAATACAAATGGAAACCAAAAGAGAGCAGGCATAGCCATTCTTAATTGACTTTAAATCAATAATGGTAAAGAAAGACAAAGATAGTCATTATATATTGTCAAAGAGAGCAGTTCAACAAGGATACATAATGATCCTAACCCACTTCAACACCCCATCTTTAGAGCCTGGGACTTCAATGCCCTACTTTGAGAGCTTAACAGATCATCAAAGCAGATAATAAATAAACACTGGATATAAATGGGACCCCAGGGAAAATGAATTTAACAGATACTTATAGAACATTCTACCCTAAAATGCTATGCAGTCTTCTCATCAGAGCATGGGACATTCTCCAAGTTTGATCAAATTTTAGGCCATAAAACACGTCTCAAGAAATTAAAAAAAAAAAAAATGAAAATCATACCATGTGTCTTCTCAGACCATAATAGATTAAAACTAGAAATCAATTCTAAGAGTAACACTTAATTCTACATGAAGTCATAAAAATTAAAAAATCTGCTACTGAACAATAATTGGGTCAATAATGAAATTAAGATTGCAATCAAGAGATTCTTGAACTGAATGACAAAGGAAACATAAGCTTCCAAAATCTATAAGATATGGCAAAAGCATACCTAAGGAAAAAATGTATATCCTTAAAAGCCCCTATCTGATCACAATTATCAACCTAATATCACATATCAAGGAACTAGAAAAGGAAGAACAAACCAAACTCAAAGCCAGCAGAAGAAAACAAACAATATAGGTCAGAGGAAAACTAAATTAAATGGAAAATTTAGGGAAAAAAAAAATAAAATAAAAAAATAAAAAACAACATACAAAAGGTCACCAGAATAAAAAATTGGTTCTTTGGAAAGACAAACAAATTTGATAGGTCTCTTTCTAGATTAACCAGGAATAGATTGAAAAGGGATTCAAATAAGGTCAATTAGAAATGAAAAAGGAGATATTATAAAGCCTCATCAATGAATACTATAAAAAAATCCCTATGTAAAGACACTAGAAAATGTAGATGAAATGGAAATATTTCTGGAAACACAACCTTCTGAGACTTAGCCAGGAAGAAATAGAACATCTGGATAGGCCAATAATAAGCAATGAGTTTAAAATTGATGAAAAAGTCTTCAACAAAACAAATGAAAGAAGCATTAGAACTGATGTATTCAAATAAAAATTCTATCAGACCTATAAATAAGAATAGGTACCCATACTGCAGAAATTATTTGATAGTGTCAAGAAGGAGAATCTTTCCAAAACATTCTGCGAAGGCAATATCTCCTGGATACCAAAGCTAGATATCAACAAAAGAAAAAGAAAACTATCTTTTCTTAGACAAAGACAAATATCTCTTATGAACATCAACACAAAAATCCTCAATAAAATACTATAAACTGAATTGGACAACGCACCAAAATACAATTCACCATAACCAAGGAGGCTTCATCCTAGGGATTCAAGAATGGTTCCATGTATGTAATTGTAAATCAATAAATGTAATTTATTGTTTGTCTTTACAAAGAACCAATATTTTGCATTAAATTACCACATAAACAAAAGCAAAAACAAAGACCATATGATTATCTCAATAGATGCAGAAAAAGCATTTGACAAAATTCAGCAACTTTCATGATAAAAACTCTCAACAAACTAAGCATAGAAAGAACATACAGCAAAATTATAAAAGCCATAGATAGCAAACCTTCAGCCAACATTATACTGAATGGGGAAAAGTTGAAAGCTTTCTCTATAAGAAATGAAACAAAACAAGAGTGCCCATTGTCGCCTCTTCTATTCAACATATTGCTGGAAGTCCAGACCAATCAAGCAAGAGAAGGAAATAAAGGGTATCCAAATTGGGAAAAAGAAAGTAAAACTTTTTCTTTTTCTAATGATATGGTCTTGTATTTAGAAAACCCTACATATTTTGCCAAGAGACTCCTAGAATAATAAAATAATTCACCAAAGTCTCAGGATATAAAATCAATGTATACAAATTAATTGCCTTTCCATATACCAGTAATAAGCTGAGAGTCAAACAAAGACTCAATACAACTCACAAAAGCTACAAGAAAATAAAATACCTAGGAATATATTTAACCAAGAAGGTGAAAAATGTCAACAAGGAGAACTCTGAAACACCAAGGAAAAAATTTGTGGATGACACAAATGGAGAAATGTATCATATTCATGGATTCATAGAATCAACATTGTTAAAATGTGTGTACTACTCAAAAGTGATTTATGGATTCAAAGCAATCCCCATGAAAATATGACTGACATATTCATCATGTTAAACATTTATCATTTATTTGTGTTGGAAACATTCAAAATCTTCTCTTCTAGCTATTTGTACATATATAATAAATGGTTGTTGAGTCTAGTTCCTCTACAATGCTATAGAACACTACAACTTAATCCTCCCAGGCAGCACCTGTGGCTCAGAGGAGTAGGGCACCAGCCCCATATGCCAGAGGTGGTGGGTTCAAATCCAGCCCTGGCAAAAAACAAACAAATAAAAAACTTAATCCTCCTATACACCTGTAACTATATTTTTTAACCAATTTCTCTCTGTTTGCCTCTATCATCTACCCTTCCCAGACTCTAGTAAAACTTTTTTAGTTTCTGTAAGATTAACTTTCTTAGTTTCTATATATGAGTGAGAACATGCAGTGCTTATCATTCTGTTCCTGGCTTATTTCACTTAGCATAATGTTCTCCAGGCTCATCCATGTTGCCAAGAATGCAGAATTTCATTTCTTCTTTATGGATTAATAGTTTTCCATTGTGTATATGACCCACATTTTCTTTATCTATTCAACATGCTGATTGATATGTAAGTTGATAGTATATCTTGGATATTGTAAATAGTGCTATAATAAACAGATGTCTCTTCAATATAGTCATTTCCTTTCCTATTGGTATATGCCTACTGGTGGGATTGATGAATCATGTGGTAGTTCTATTTGTAGTCTTTTGAGGAACTTCCATACTGTTTTTTTGTAGTAACTGTATTAGCATACATGCCCATTAACAATGTATAAGTGTTCTCTTTTCTCCACATCCCTTTCAGCTTGCGTTATATTTTGACTTTTTGGTAGTAGCCATTGTAAGTTGGGTGGGATAATGCCTTCTTAAAGTTTTGATAAGCATTTCACTGATGTTATGCATTTTTTTATATGTTTGTTGGCCATTTATATATCTTCTTTGGAGAATGTCTACTAAGATTACTTGACAATTTTAAATTAAATTATTTTTATTACGTTCTGTGAATTTTTTGAGTTCTTTGCATATTTTGGATGTTAACCTGTTGTTGGATGAATTACTTTGCCATTATTTTCTCCCATTGTTTACGTTGCCTTCCACTTTGTTGATTGCTTTCTTTGCTGTGTAGAAGTTTTTTTGGTTTGAAAAATAACCCCATTTATTTAGTTTTTCTTTTATTATTTGTGCTTTTGAAAACTTATTCATAAAATCTTTTTTTAGACCAATGTCCTGAAGCATATTCCCTATTTTTTCATCCAGTTTTATAATTTGGGTCTTTATTTAAGTCATTAATCTACTTTGAGTTTATTTTTGAGAGAAAAAGGCCTAGCTCATTCCTCTTCATATGGATATACAGTTTTCCCAGCACAATGTGTTGAAGAGGGTGTCCTGTCACTAATGAATGTTCTTCAGATATTATAAATACATAGATATTTATAATAAATCAGCTCATCATAAATATGAGGACTTAATTCTGGTTCTCTATCATTGTACTTAATAACCAGACTTAATTCTGGTTCTCTATTATTATATCCATTGTTATACTCTAGTATGTTCCACTTCTCTGTGTCTGTTTATATGCCAATATCATGCTGTTTTGGTTATAATAGCTTTGTAGTATAATTTGAAATTCATTAGCAGCATTGTGCCTCTAGCTTTGTTATTTTTATTCAGGATTATTTTGGCTATTCAGGATCTTTGAGGTTCCATATAAATTTTAGAATTTTTTTCTATTTCTATGAAAAGTGTTACTGATATTTTGTTAACTATTGCATTGGTTCTATAGATTGCTTTGGGTAGGATGGTAATTTTAGCAATATTAATGCTCCTAGTCTATAAAAACTAGGAAATTTTTCTATTATTTAGTGTTCTTTTCAATATTTTCTATCAGTGTTTTATAATTTTACTTGTAGAGCCCTTTGACCTCCTTGGTTAAATATATTTCTATAAATAAAATTTCTATATTTCTATAAATAAAGTTTATTTTATTTTTTGCACCTATTGTAAATGGGGTTGCTTTCTTGATTTATTTTTCAGCTAGTTCACTGTTGGTATATACTACTGATTTTTTTATCTTCATTTTGTGGCTTGTCACCTTACTTGATTATCACTCAGAAGAGCTGTTTGGTGGCATCGTTAGGTTTTTCTACATATAAAATTATGTCATCTACAAACAGGGACACTTTGACATACTGTTTTCAAATTTGGAAGCCCTTTATTTCTTTCTTCTACCTAATTGCCTTGGCTGGCACTTACAGTACTATGTTGAATAAGAATAGTGAGAGTGGTCACCCTTTCCTTGTTCCAGTTCTTAGAAGAAAAAGTTTTAGCTTTTTTCTGATTCAGGATGATGTTAACTGTGGACTTTTCATATATGGCTTTTGATGTACTGAGGTACATTCTTTCCATACCTCATATGTGGAACGTTTTTTATCATGAAGGGTGGTTGAATTTTATCAACTGCTTTTTTTCTGTGTCTATTGAGATAATCACATGGTTTTTGCCTTCCTTCCCTGATGCATCATATTTATTGATTTACATATGTTGAGCCATCCTTGCATCCATGGGATAAACTGGTTATGATGTGTAATCTTTCTGATGAGCTATTGGATTTGGTTACTGATATTTTGTTGAGATTTTTTTCATCTATGTTCAAAGCAGGGATATTGGCCTGTAATTTTCTGGTTTTGTTGCATTTTTATCTGATGTTGGTATCAAATATGCTAGCCTCATAGAATGAGTTTAGAAGTTTTCCTTTCCCTTCAAATTTTTTGGAATAATTTAAGAAATATTTGTAGTAATTATTCTTCGTAGGTTTGGTGAAACTCAGCAGTATATCCTAGGTTTCCTTTAATGAAGGACTTTTTAGTACTGATTCAATTTTGTTAATAATTATTGTTCCATTTCGGTTTTCTATTTATTTTTTGTTCAATCTTGGTGAGTTGTATTCATCCAAGAATTTATTAAATTTCTCTAGGTTTCCCAAGTGTTGGCATGTAGTTGTTCATAGTAATCTTTAAAATCCTTTATATTTCTGGGGGACATCTGCTGGGTCTTCTGCTTACTTTGTCTCCACAAGGGCAGTCCCGCCCGACTCTAGACTGATCCTGGTGAGGAAGATGGGGCAGTAGATGGGGCAGGGTGCTTCATTCCTTTCCCTAAGGGGCTATTCTGGGTTTCTGAATACCACAGGGAACTGGACTCTAGCATCTGCCCTTGATATTCCAGTGAAATCTTAACTGTTTATTTGTTGCTTCAGTCATTTCCAGTCAACAATGTGTGAAAAATAAAATAATGAAGGTTACTCTATCAATAGAAGAGTCTGAAGACAAAACTATGGAATTATCTATAAAATAGAACAAAAAGATTTGACAATATGACAAAATTTATAAATTAGAATATTCATGTAAGAGAACTAGCATCTGGAATCAATGAACTCAGAATGGGAGAACAAATAAATTGAGGGGGCAAATTAGAAAAGAAATAAAGGATAATTTTCCAGAAAAGAAGCAAACATGACATTCCAGATTGGAAGGGTCTCTGAGTGCTAAGCATAATAATGCAAGAAACACATAAAGGCTATCGCTAGAACACCTGGGATGAACCGACAACTTTCACAACTTTCAGAGAGAAGGTAGAAGTCATTTGACAACAAGGCTGCCCACTAACAGAAGTGGAAGCTAGATAGCAATAGAATAATATGTTTGCAAATCTATGCAAAAATGGTTGACAGAATTGTGTACTCAATGAGACTATAAGTGAGGGTGTAAACTAACAATATTTTTAGTTAAGCAAGTCTTCAAAAAATTTACAAACCAAGACTCCTTTGTTGGAAGCTATTGTAGTGTCCTTCCCCAAATGAGAAAGTAAATTAAGAACCAGAGGAAATAAAGCAGGGAGTCCAACATAGCAGTGAAGAGGTCTCAGATGATGAGGAAGTTAAAATTACAGAATAACACATATGTAGCTGACTAAGGGTGAAAGTTCTCAAGAGGGATACCTCCAAGAGAAAAAAAAGATGAATACATTTCCTGCTGTGTTGAACCTTATTGAGGATCCAAACTTTGGGAACAGTATTAGAAATACTTATGCACAAAACTAAGTTAAAAAATCAAAAGAAATTATTTACTTCTGGAAACACAAATTTTGTATCCGAAAGTATAACTATAAAACACCATGTGGTGCATCTGTTAACAAGTAATTAGAGTCATAATGTTGAGCACTTCTGTATTGATTAGCCTAAAAATGTGTTATGTGAAACTATTGGAAGTATGAGGATAAAAATTAAAAATAAATAGTTTAAAAATCACAAATTAGAAAAATGAGGAGAAAAGTGTGCCTCTCTGGCACAAGGATTTTTCCAGGTAAAATTTCTTGACTTCCTCATCCCCTTCATTCATCTTCTGATCTGCCCTGGGAAAAACAGTAAAACAGGCACTTTCAAGATCAGAGGTTCCGAATTTAGCTTTCTTTCCTTTGTTTCTAAAACCCATGAATTGTTTTCTGTACCAGTTGATTTTTTTGAACACAAATCTTTTTTAAAAAGTCATAAAAAATAGAAGTGGCGATCTTACACAAATGTCCTGTACATGCAAATAATCTTTTGACAATACAATAAAAAAAGATTCAGTACTTGAATAAAATATGAATACAGAAGAGAAAGGCATAAAGTCTTTCTGTGAGGAAGCACGCATTTTCTTCGCATTTTCTTCGTATCGTCTCACTCAAGCAAGTGGATACAGTTGTCATCCTCATCCTACAGGTAAGAGCTGCCTAGGGCTATTAAGTATATACTTTTCTATTCCTTACTCTTTGAAATGGAATGTGTAGCCTCCTTGTTCCTGTGGGAGAAGTAGCCACAGGAGGCAAGCCTCCTTAATCTAATTAAGGAAGTTTCATTTATCTATTTCAATCCTACCAGCAACTTTGGAATGAACACAGGGCAGGCATTAGTTTCTCCATTTTGAGGATGAGAAAAACAAATTATAAATGAGCAGAAGGACTTGTTAACATTCCAGGGGTAGAGAGTAGTAAGTGACAAATTGTTAGAAAAAGCTCCAGTCTTTCAATTCTGAGCCCAAAGGAAGTTTATCAGTTAGAGAGATATTTTCACCTTTGTTTCGTGAGCTTGCTTACACCTGCTCAAACTGAGATAAGCCTAGAGAAGCTGTGGACTCAGCTCACACACTTTCCTCCTTTCTAACACTCAGACATGGGAGAATGTTTACCTATATAAGTTCTCTGGACCTAGTTAGAAAATGTGTGTGTGTGTGTGTATACATGTATGTATGTGTGTGTATACATGTATGTATATGTGTGTGCATATATATATGCATGTGCACACACATATACACATTCTTTTACACAATAGTGTTCCATTCTCATGTAATTGAAAGTCAGAACTACTCCTATCAGCATGGGCTCATTTCTGGTAATTTATACTCCTAAACAACCAAATGTCACGTTTTTAGCAAGAACCTGAGATTGACTATCACATGTAGAATCAGAATGTTCTCCAAGTCCACTGTGTATAGCTGGAGAGGAGGGAGCATTATAGGGGAGCTCTTAAATTCCACTGCAAGACTATAATTAGCTGTAATAGGCCCCAGAGTAACTTCTCTGCCATAATTCTCAGCAGGAAAACAATTATATTACAGCCATGTAACTAGACAGACATGCTGTAAATATAAAACATTCTCTGGAAATAGAAGCTCTATATTTTTAAATACCTGGAAAATTAAGTCAGACACTTCTGTGATAATAGTAATTCAAGGTAGTATCACTCCCTCTCTTCTCCTCAGTGTTTTTTCCTTTCCTATCCAGGTATGGATTTTCCATTTTAATGTATAGGCTTAAAAAGGCATATCTCATTTAGAAACTATGTTAAAGAAAATAATGATGAATCTTAAACCTGGTGTATTCTAGAGAGGCAACGTGCAACAAAAAGAATCCTAGCCTGGAATCTGGGAGAACTGGATTTTTTTTTCTAGTTCTGTCCCAATTATTTTGCTGGAAGTCATAAAATGGCAGCTTACACACTGAGTCTGAAAAATAGATGACAGACGTCTTTGTTCTAACTTGCATATTATTTGTAAAAAAGAAGAAGAAGAAGAAGAAGAAGAAGAAGAAGAAGAAGAAGAAGAAGAAGAAGAAGAAGAAGAAGAAGAAGAAGAAGAAGAAAAAAGAGCCAACAAAATCAAGGGACTTTATTACCACATCAAAATCTGGTTTTCTAGCTTTTAATGGAAAAATCAGAAGATGTATCTTCAGTGGGTTCACAGTTTCTAATTACAACAGTCAGCAGTAGCTGGTGACTATTACCCCCTTTGGAGAATGTATACAGTCTCAAGCTTGTCACAGAATTTACCTGTCCATTTTCTTTATTTAGTTAGTCTGCTTTGTGATCAGTTTTCTCACCTGTAAAACAGAGACTTTGAGTTGGGTGTTGCAAGTTGGACTTTTAAAGTATTCATTCACCTTCTGAGGTTTAGTGTTCCATTGGGATACTAACTAAAAACTGATTTAGAATTAACTAAATGACATAAGAACAAAATCATAAATTATGTATGTTCCTTCTTTTCAGTTTGTGTTCCTAGGCTGCTGATAGCCTGATTTTTTTTTTTTTTTTTTTTTTTTTTTTACCCCTGGGAGAAAAATAATGACAAATCACAGATGGCTGGAAAAACCATAGTCTCTCTCTGCATGAGAATTTACACCAAGTTAAACAGATAGTCCTTTACACTTAAAGCTGTGTAAGCACTCAGAAATCTCTAGGTTTAGTGGGGTTAAATGAGAGCCTTGACATCATTTTAACACAGTTTTATTTTCCCATGACCTCTGTGACTCCTATATAATCCTAAAATCATAGCTATTCCACAAGAATCATTTCCTACTGACTTCCTCTACAAAGACTATGCAGCTAAGAGCTCCACAGGCACACAAGAAGGAAAGAACAAATTCCTAAATTCAAGCATTCTAGGTTCTGTCCCACCTACAAAACCTTGGTGCTATTGGACCCACCTTGGCCCCACTCATGGCACAATGCTGAGAAAATGGCCAATGACAGATGGAATCAGATTTTACTGAATAAAAGTAACAGTTTCAGGGTTCTGAAACAACCTACTTTTTACCTTGGCATGACTTGCATTCAGAGTGAGGGTATTTATGCTTTTCTTGAACCACTGATACTATGCAAACGTCTTTGGCCGAATTATCAAAATGAAATTTTCACTGTTCAGGATTTCCTTTTTTAGCTGGTTTACCAAAAAAAAAATTTATTGGTGTACCAATACCAGATTCAGATAAAATTCATTATTTCCTAATTGATTAAAGAATCTGTCAATAATGTCATCTCCAAGTGACAATTGTTTCATTTTGTTTTCTTTTTCAATCTTCATACCTTTGCATACCTTCTGTGATTTTTTTAATAGTGGTATGGTTTGAATGCATCCCATCCAAAATTCATGTAGAAACTTAATCCTCATTATGGTGGAATTAGGAGATGGTGAATTTGTGGAAGTGATTAAATCATAAGAGCTTCTCCCTCATGAATGAATTAGTGCCTTATAAAGGGACTGGAGAAAACTAGCTTGGACCCTTTTTTCTCTTCTGTCTCTTCTGCCTTGTAAAGATGCAGCCATTATTGTCCTCTCCGGAGGACAATGTGTCCAAGGCATCATCTTGGAATCAGAGACCAGGCTCTTACCAGATACCAGATCTGCCAGCACCTTGAACTTCACAGATTTCATAACTGTGAGAAATAAATTTCTGCTTTTTATGTATTATCCAGTTTCTGGCATTCTGTTATAGCAGCACAAATGGACCGAGACAGCTACTTTAGTACAGAGGGTAAGATATCTAGTGTCATAATGAACAGAAGTGGTGATGTTCAGGATCAAATAGTTAAGTGGAATGGGATACTTTAATAATTTACTATTATCTAATTTTATCTAACCTGATCTTTGTCATGAGATTTTTGCTTGCTATTCTATTTATTTATTTATTTATTTATTTATTTATTTTTGAGACAGAGTCTCACTATGTCATCCTCAGTAGAGCGTTGTGGCATCATAGCTCATGGCAACCTCAAACTCTTGGGCTTAAGCTATTCTCCTGCCTTAGCCTCCCAGTAGCTAGGACTACAGGCGCCTACCACAACACCTGGATATTTTTCTGTTGCAGTTGTCACTGTTGTTTAGCTTGCCTGGGCCAGGTTCGAACCCAACAGCCTCAGTGCATATGGCTGGTGTGGTAACCACTATGCTACAGGGGCCGAGCCTATTTGTCATTTTTTAATGTTTGTTATTAGGCTAGGGAAGTTCCTTCTATTCCTGTATGCTAAGAGTGTTTAACATAAGTGGATGTTAAATTTTATCTCACCTTTTTTCCCCCGCATCTATTAATATGGGTCACATGATTTTACTCTTTTAATTGGTTCATCTAATCAACTACATTAATCAAAGTTCTAATGTTAAGTTAACTTTGAATTCCTGGGGACAGTCCAACCTAGGCAGGGTTTCTTAATTAAATTGGATGAGTAATTCATTTACTTTTAGCCTTTATTTCTAAAATATGTATTTAAAGCTAGTACTGTATTTTCCTGTACCCCTTGTTCTCACTGCATCTCATAGGTTTGGATACATAGTATTTTAATTAACATCCAGAGTTTAATATTTTCAAATTTCTATTATAATTTTTCATATGCCATTAATTCTTTTAATGTGCTTTTGAATATTTAAATGTACAGAAATTTTATGTTACCCTGTTTTGTGAAATATTTTGAATTATAACTTAGTTGCCTATGGTCAGAGAATATTTTTTTACCACATACAAATCCTTTGTAATTTGTTGAGACTTGCTTTTTAATTGTGTTATTTAAAATCTTCTATATATATTTTTTGTATGCTTGACTTACTCATTTTTTATTAATATATTTTAAAGCTATGAATTAGGTTCATATCAGTTCAGAATTGATATGACTTTCTGGTGTATTGAACCACTTATCAGTAAATAGTGGCACTGTTTATTTTCATTGATACTTTTTGCCTGAAGTCTAATTTGTCTATTATTAATATTGGGAACCCAAATTTTCTTTCTTGGTTTTCTAGTATTTATATTTTCAATTTCTATATTTATAAATTTATATTTATTTATACTTTTATATTATTAAATGTAACATATTACAAGAGGCCATATAGCTGGGATGACTCCTAAGAGATGTTCCAAACTAGGGTAAAAGTACTCAACCCTAGGATACAGTATGTACCACACTATCCCCAAATAGCAGGTCATTTACTTGAATAAGAAAATCCCCTTTGTTTGAGGACAATTCCTGGGAAGGGACACAGCCTTGAGCCATCAGACAACACTTATGAATGCCAGTGGAATAGAGGGTTGGTGGTACACTGTGACATCCACCATACTTAATTATATGCACTATTCAGAACTACTAGCTTCACAGAAGTTCATCAAATCTAGCACCAGTTTCTCTAGGATTTGTTATTGTTTTCCTGGAGAAATTTACAAGAGCAAGATTAGTAGTGTGAACCAAAACCCCTGATAATAGAGCTTATCTCAAAGCCATATGGATACTAATTTCTTTCCTCCCTCCCATCATCCTCAAATAGTACCTCTTTTGATTTAGGTAATTATTCAGTGAGGTGACTCAGAGCCTCTTCTCTGGTTAGTCTGAGTCTCCGGTAACCCCTTTTAAGCTACAGCAGCTATACTTCCCATTTGCTTTAAAATTGTTAAGAGAATGCCAAGAAATTGTCCAGGAAATTATTGGGGTGCGAAGTATACATCCTTCTGATTACTACTTTCAGAATGATGTTTTTCCTTGCCTGCTACTTTTTTGGCATAGGAGGCCTAAAGTGACAATGTGGCAGTCATAACTTAAAGGCTGCTAGAACTACTGCTGTGTCTTTTGATAGAAGCATTGCCTCCATTAGACCCAAGAATTCAAGATCTTCAGAGTTTTGAAAATAGCACAAATTCCCTAAGTTAGTCTCTGGTGGTGATAGTAAGCAAGACAATTCCTGTTCCATTTCTCAGTTCCTGGACCCATGTATTCTAACTATTGTGGGCATAGCGTCATAGATGATCATTAATTTGAAGTGTGATATGATTTGAATGATGGTGTCCCCTCCAAAACTCATGTTGAAACTAAATCCCCAATGCATCAGTATTAAGAGGTGTGGCCTTTTGCAGGAGATTCAGTCATGAGGGCTCCTCCCTCACCCCACCCTTATGAGTCATCAGATTAGCCACCTTATAAAAGAACTCAAGCCTGAAGGGAATTCTAGCTTGACCTTCTACCCTCTCCCATGTGAGAACATACCAATCAGCTGCCATCTTGGAAGCAGAGAACACCCTTAGTGTGTGGTGCTGGTGCCTTGATCTTGAACTTCCCAGCCTCTAGAACTATAAGAAATAAATATATAATTTTTGTAAATGTTCCAGTCTCAAATATTTTGTTACAGCAGTGTAAACAGGCTAAGACAGGATATATTTCCAAACTTCAAAATGCATCATTTCCAAGGTGGTCCCTCAGGCATACCTTTAAAGAGCCATTTTATCACTCTATCAGGCCATTAGCTTCTAAGAGCACAGTATGTCATAGGGCTATGGTTATTTGCCCACTGCTTTACTCTCTTGGACTAAGGTAGTGTTTTTCAATCTTTTTAATCCCACAGCACACTAGAACCTATAGTTAGGTTATAGTTATTTTATAATTAAACTTCTGCAGCACACTTAAATTACGTTGTTCAAAAAAAAAAAAAAAAAAGAAGAGTAAGAAAAATAATATACTTAATGGGCTTTCAACTTATTCCAAAAATAATTTAATTAATGATCTTATAACATTTTTCATGGCACATATAAGATCCTCTTATGGCACACCAGTTGAAAATCACTGGTCCAAGGCAGTGTTCAATGGGACCACTGTCAGTGTACCAAACACTCTTTGAGTTTTTATATGCATGTACAGTGGTAATAGTGGCGGTGGTTGAGGCCCAATGGAAAGATAAGGCAATTGTAAATCAAGGATATTTATGAATTTGCATCAGGATGAATTGCTAATATTTCCAAGACAGAAGGAATTCAATTTAATCAACTTTCCACCAAAAAAATAACTGATCTTTTTGAATGGTGGCTGGTTTGGAGACTTACTCTGGTTCCTTTGCTAAGAGGTTGTATGTTTGGCATTGACAGTAGCTGGATCAGTTTTCCTGAGTGGCTGCCCTTACTACTGGGCTCATGCCTCACCTCCATCCCAGCCAAGATGGCTTCCCTATTTGTGTTCATTTTCTATCAGCACCGATGGGACCACCGATAGAGGTTGGATGATGTCAATTTACCAAGTCATCCCACCTTATTTGGTTGATGATGCCTCTTCTGATGCTGATGTTCTCTGGTAGTCATTACTAAGTTAATGGAAGATCTTTTGTATTTGTTCCTATGCCAATAGTTTATCCACATAACTCTTGCCCAGACCTTTTTGTTTCTTTTCTTTTTTTATATTTATTTATTTATTTATTCATTAATTTATTTAGTCAGTTAGTTAGTTTCTGCTCTTCCAATGTTTCTCGTTCCAGGATATTTTCTTCTCATACAAAGTAAATGACAATACACATCACATATATCTCTGCCCATTGAGAGAATTTCTTCTTACCACTGCCTTTCTGGGATATTTCTGAGTAGGGCTTTGAAACTTCAGTATGTTTTTAGCTCATATTCATGTATTAAGCTATTTAGTCAATAAACAAAGCTTGGCCTTTTACCTTCTCTGCTAGCTGATCATAAGGGACCTCCCTCAACATGGTCATATGTGAGAGCAGAGAAAGAAGCACCAGAGCAACACATGTGGATACCAGGGGAATCAGTGTTACCAGGTAGTATTTCTTACATATGCTCTCTAACCCTGTCAGGCTTGATCCCATACATACTATGTACTACTTCCATCTTATGATGAATTGTTTCAGGACCTTTCTGAATTTATGACTGGATGGGTCTGAAAGAACTTAGCTCATGATGGGGCAGGTTTGCCCACATATCCACTTGATGTCTCAGAGTCCAGGAGTATGCAAGGAGAAGCTTTTCTAATGGTGTATAGTTGTCTACTGCCAAGGACTTAGCTTTGCTCTACAGCCCTAGTGTCCATGGTGTGATTCTTCTTTGGGGTTTATCATAACTCTTTATAGTGTCAGTTTTAAATCTCTTTAAAACTCTAACAATGCTAAGATATGCAGCCCATGCATGAGGGCTGTTTTCACTGCATTATAGACCTGCTATAGAGTCCTCTCCAGCTCCGGGCCTCACTCAGAGGAGGCATCCTTCCACATTATGTGATAAATAATTCAAAGCAACATTCATAAACATGACAGTAACCACTTTCTTGCCTCACATTTTCAAATCTACCCTTCCTCTCCTTGCCTGTGATGTTGGAACTGTCTTTTGTAAATGTATTTCTTTTGCTAGTTTGTAGGGAGTGGAGCTTTTTCTGTAGAAGGAGCTGGGAAGGGCTACTCTTCTTAGTTCTGTTATGCTTTCCTTGATTGCTCCTGTAGCTCTCAGTTGGCATGCGGAGACTTACTCTGGTCCCTTTGCTGAGAGGTTGAATGTTTGGCATTGACAGTAGCTTGATCAGCTTTCTTGATTTCAATAGGGATAATGTTATTATGGAATAGCAGGGGCCAAGTGGAAGCACTTAACTTATAAAAACAAGGTGAACATATCTTGCCATCATAAAACCCAGTGAGGACATACTGGTAATCAGAATGCCTTGGCCTGCAGAGATCTTTGGCAGTGGTTAATTGATTGTGTTGTTACTAATAACAAATGTATGGACAATCTATTAGAATATTGTTTTACCTATAAAACCAAAAAACCTCTCTAGCTCTAGTAGCAGAAAATCTGACTTGTGTCATCACAGTGGTGAGTTACAACCTCATTTCAGACATATGCCAATTCTCAGATCCATAGTTCCTTGATTGAAAGAAAGTCTGGATCCCCTTGAGGAAGGACCCTGTAACATTGTCACAAATACTTGCTATAAATCCTCCTCTATGCCTTCTGCAATGAACCGGTGGCCATACTAGAGTGACTGTGCATTGGAGGAAAAGGAAATGCACACAGCTGTGAAAGATTACTACACACTGGCTTTGAATTGATGCTAATTCCTAGGGACACAAAGTAAGAGGATTATGGCAATCAAATAAGTGAAGTCTTTGTGCAAGTCTTAATCATAGCAGGTAGAGTTCATCCCCAGGATTGTTCATTCCATGGTCATATTGAATGCGTAATATGAAAAGATATACTCAGCAATGGGTGAAATATCCGCATCTCTCTCTGACACATCAAATGTGATCCATTATGGGAAAGGGGGCCAAATGAAAGCCCTTGAAACTTTTTCTCACCATCAAGGTAGTTAACCAGAAGCAATGCCAGAACCACAACCCCAGAAAAATAGCAGAGATTAGTGACGTCATCCAAGATCTGAAAAATGAAGGACATGATACCTATCACATCTCTATTTAAGCCAGTGGCTCTCAACCTTCCTAATGCTGCAATGTATTTTCATTGTTACAAAGGGGTCGTGACCCACAGGTTGAGAACTGCTGATTTAAGCCAACTGTTTGGCCTGTGTATAAGTTGAGTAGATCTTGGAGAAAAACTGTGAACCATCATAAATTTAATCATGTATTGACTGTAATTGCAGCTGCTAAGACATCACAAATTTATTAGAGCATATTAATATGGTCCTTCACATTTGGTATGCAGCTATTGACCTGGGTAATGATGCTTTCTCCATACTCATTCTCAAGGACCTCCAGAATGACTGTGATTCTGTCTAGCAGAGCCAACCGTGTATCTGTACAACCTAGGTCTGCATCTATACTTCTACTGTCTATCTGCCATATCATTGTCTGTAATAATCCTGATCATCTTGATCTTCCATGAAACATTGTACCACATTGATGACTTATGCTATTTTTTTAACAGAATATGAGGATATTTATTTCCCCAAATCCTCTAACATAGGCTGTCTACCATGTACCCACTGTTCTTTTTTATTTTTTTTAATTTAATCTTCTTTTTTTATTATTATTGTTGGGGATTCATTGAGGGTACAAGAAACAAGGTTACACTGATTGCATCTGTTAGGTAAAGTCCCTCTTACAATCATGTCTTGCCCCCCAAAAGTGTCACACACACCAACACCCTCCTTCTCTTTCTCTGCTCTTCCTTTACCTCACCCCTCCCTCCTTCTTTCTCTCTCTGCTCTCCCCTTCACCTTATGCTATTTGTATTTAATAACTATGAAGTAGCAAGTGCTTTGATGCCTTGGTAAAATATATATACACTAGAAAGTGATAAATGAGTTGTGTAACATTTCAGGGGCCTACTGCCTCATGGAAGTGTCTAGGGGTTCACTTATCTGGAACATGTAGCAATATCCCCTCAAAGATGAAATACAATTTTCTACACCTTATCCCAGCCACCTTGAAAAAAAGCACAATTTTTGGTAACCATTTTCGGACTTGAGAGTCAATGTATACTACATTTGAGTGTGCTACTTTGACCTAACTACAAAGTTACCTCATAGGTTTGCCAGTTTCAAGTAGGGACCAAAGCCAAAAAAACATTTCTACACCAAGTCCATAATGCATTGAAAGCTGTCCTATCATTTAAGCCTATGATTCTGCAGTTTCAATGTTATTTAAAGTCTCTTTGGTGACTAGGAATGGAGTAAACAGCCTCTGATAAGAACTAGTGGCTCATACCATAGACCTCTAAGATTTTTTAGCAAGTCTATGCCATTTTTTCCTAATTATTATCTTTTAAAGAAACAACTTCTGATTTGCTGCTGGGCCTTGGTAGAGATTAAAGGCCAAAGGGAAGCCAAATGACCATGTAGTTTGACCTTCTCACTGTGAACTGGGAGTGCCCAGTTCTGCCCAGCCCAGGATTAGGTTTAGTGTACAACCACTATCAGGTGGAATGGTACATAAGAGACAGAGCTCATGCAGGTGCAGAAAGTACTAGTAAGTCACGACCAGATGGCTCTTGTTCCATCAACTATAATATCTATTGTTTTGCCTCTTTTCCCATATTCCATAACCATGGTCTCTGGAGAGTTCTTTATGACCAAGTAACTGAGGAATAAAAACTCAAGCCTGGTTGCGGATGAGTCTCATGATGTTCTGGTACCACCCGAATGTGAACACAACAGCCTCACAAAGAGCTGACCCTGAAGACAGTAATCGAAGAAACCTCTTGTTTGGTGAAATTTAAAGTGAAACATTTGTCTTCTACTTTGTCTGAAATGAGAGATGGATGAAAAATCTAGACAGGTACTGTTTTATAGGCAGCTGTAAACAGTTTGGTTGGATGGTCAGGTTTGTGTGTGTGTGTGTGTGTGTGGTTTTTGGCCGGGGCTGGGTTTGAACCCACCACCTCTGGCATATGAGGCCTGTGCCCTACTCCTTTGATCCACAGGCACTGCCCTGGATGGTCAGCTTTTTAAAGGAGAAGTATTAGGAGACTGGTAACAAGGTAGGATGGAGAAAAGTATGTACATAAATGTCTCAGGACAGACACAGACTTCGAAGATATTTGGGCTTATGCGAATGCCGCCCAAAGTCTGTCCATTACAGAGAAGGATTTTAATAACCAAGTGGACAAACAATATACACTGAAGATGTCAGTTAGCCTTTTTCTCCAGCCACCCACATAATTGCTCAATGGGCTCATGAACAAAGGAGCAAGAATGAAAGCTGCACAGGGGCTAAGCAGCATGGCTGTGCCACCAAAGTTGACCTGGATAATAATACCATTGAGTGCCTGATTTGGCAATAGTAGACATCAGTGTGGAGCCCCTGATGGGGTACTATTTTCTGGATGGGTCAGCTCGATACCAGGCAACAGGTAATTGGGCCTCTTCTGTCGTGAGGAAGGCAAAGATTTGTCCTCACAAGGCAGACATACAAGGTCAGACAATTAAGTTCATGAATTCATCCTAGAAAAAGTGCTACATACCTCATTGCTGAATGTCACTATAGTTACCTTTAAAGTTATCCTCTTGGGAAACGAAAGCACTGATGCCAGTGCCTAGAATTCATGAACTTTATTGTCTGACCTAATACTAAGACATCTCTGATGGCCATTCCAGAAAGAGTTCCAAAATTACTTTGAAGAGTGGACTAGGGGCTGACATTGGTGCATGGCCTCCCAAGGGGAGTACTTTGAAGGTGACTATAGTGACCCAGCAATGAGGTATGTAGCACTTTTTCTAGGATGAGTTCACGAACTTAATTCTCTAACCTTGCATACTCTAGATCTGGATTTCCCTTCTATGCCCACAATGCTTCCACAAACCACCATCCATAGACACACGGAATGTCTTATCCACCATTATGACATTCCACACACTATTTTTTACGATCAAAAAACTCATTTTATAACAAAGGAAGTGAATAAGTGATTGTACACCCATAGAATTAACTAAAATCACTGCATACTTCAACACCTGGAAGTAGCTGGCCTATATAAAAGGTGAAATGACTCATTGAAGAGTTAACTATAGCACCAGTTAGGAGATAATACCCTGAAAAATAGGGTTCTGTCTCACAGGATGTAGTATATGCTTTGAATGTGATTCCATTATATACTTGGTGCTATCTTCCCCACGGCCAGAATACACACAAGGAGGAGGAATGCCAGTGGTTCCCTTTGTTAAGATATCCAATGACCCCTTGCAGCATCTTTGCTTCCTACATTTGCCTTTTTGTACTATGCCAGTGTGTAGGTCTTCATCCCCAAGGAGGAAATGCTTTTGCAAGTTCCACTGAATTATTATGGAGGATAAGAGTGCCATCTGGCTCCTGGAGTTCCTGTGGCATTGTACCAATGGAAAATTGGTACTAGCTGATGTGAATGATCCTGATCACGAAAAAAAATTGGGGGGGGGGGTTGCTAGCCAATGAGGGCAAAAAGCCTATGTCTATAGATTTTCTGGGAGTGCCTCTTAATACTTCCCTGCCCAATAGTAAAGGTAATGAAAAAACTAGATTGATCAAAGAAAGACTGGACTATTAAGGACTCAAATTCTTCAGAAATAGTTTTGGTTTTTTTTTCTATTTCTTTATTTTAACTCCACCAAGTAAAAAGCACTGACCAGCTCAGGTTCTAGTTTAGGGCTAGGGAAACAGTGACTAAATAATGGAAAAATGAAGTCATACATGTCAAATTCAGCCATGCAACCACTTATGAAACCAAGACTATCTGAATATTTCTCTTTGCTTATTAAATGCATGTGTTTATTTGAACATGCTAACCACTTTCTTCTTTCCCATCCTTTTTTTCCTCATTACTGTTGCAGATTATACAAATTGTTGAGGTAGACTTTACAATTTAGGTAACAGAGTATTTAGGCACACAGAAGCTGAATATTCAAAGGCACAGATTGCACCTGATTTCAGGCTATTGCCACTCAGGATCAAATCTGCTCAACCTTTCCCTGCTCATGACACTGGAATTGGATCCAGGCGTCCTCAAACTTTTTAAACAGGGGGCCAGTTCACTGCCCCTCAGACCCTTGGAGGGCTGGACTATAGTTTAAAAAAAAAAACAAAACTATGAACAAATTCCTATGCACACTGCACATATCTTATTTTGAAGTAAAAAAACCAAATGGGAACAAATACAATCACACCGCCTCATGTGTGTTTGAGGACCCCTGTTGTTGTTTAAACTTTGCCAGTAGAGGGCACGGGGAAGGTCACTTCAAGAGAAAGGGGCTTCTGTTCTGGTTCTGGTGAACTTTCTTTGCTTCTACTTTCTAGGATGCTGAGTTGGGGTGGGGGACAAGTAGTGGACTCAACCCCAGTGAGTTTCAAGTGAATATCACTGGAAGTTTTTAGTGAATTCCACGGGATCCCACTGGCTCCCTAGTGGCTTCAATAGCACCCCCTATTGGCAACTTCCCAGCAAGTTCCCTCCCTCCCTCCGTCCCTCCCTTCATTTGTTTTTTTTTTTAGACAGAGTCTCACTTTGTTGCCCTCAGTAGAGGGCTATGGCATCACAGCTCACAGCAACCTCCAAGTCTTGAGCTTAAGCGATTCTCTTTTCTCAGCCTCCCAAGTAGCTGAAACTACAGGGATCCACTACAATGCACTGCTATTTTTTATTGCAGTTGTCATTGTTGTTTAGCTGGTCCAGGCTGGGTTTGAACCTTTCAGCCTCGGTGTATGTGGCCAGCACCGTAACCCCTGTGCTACAGGTACTGAGACCCAAGCAAGATTCTTTAACAGTTTTGAGGCCATTTTGTATTGATCAGTCTCAGCCAGAAATATCTCAGAGATGAACTTACCCCTTAGCAGACAATCCCCTGTTAGTAGTTAATAAATTTTTCATCTTTATTGAGGTAAAATTGACAAAATTATATATATTTAAGGCATATACCTAGGTATTTTGATATATATATGCATTATGAAATGATCACCAGAAACATACTAATTAACATATCCACCACCACAAATTAATACATTTTTATATTGAACTTTCCTAACTAGACTGTAATTGATATAAGGGATTTAGGATCTACCACCTCTGGAATCTATATTTCCTGCTCAATTTTTCCCTTACTTTGGAGGACATATCCTGGAATGCCCCAGTCCACTGGGCCCTTAAAACTTTTGCTTATGTGGTTAGGGCCCTGAATTTTTGTTAGGTTTAATTTTCACCCTCTGCCTAGGCTGTATCTTATTAAATCCTCTGATATAATTATTCCTTTTTGCTTACCTGGTCCGATTAAAATGGTAAAGTCATCTGTGTTGTAGACACGTATAATATTCTATACAATGTCCAAATGATTAAGGTCCTGGAATCTATCCTGACAAGGCATGGAAGAGTTAATGTGGTTCTATAAGGCTGCTTAATCTGCTCTGCCAAGGTTACCCTCTTGGGTACAGCATCTACAATGGAGGATGATTCCTATTTGAGTTTGTGGTATCCTCTGTCATTCTCTAGGATCTATATGGTTTTTATAGAAGCCAAACTTAAACTTGTGAATTAAATGGGGGAGATAATAGTGGCATCATCTCTGCATCCTTTAGAGCTTAAATCTGTACTGATCTTTGCTGTACCCCTCTACTGTGAGATGCAATATTATTTTTGATTAGCTATTTTAGCCAGTTTCAGAAGCTTTCATTTAGGATTTCCCTATGTGACAGCTCTTACCTCAAGGATTAGCCTGGGGGTTCTCCCAACCACTAAGTACACCTATTTTATAGGCAGAGACTAGAAAAATGCCTGCTGGTTGGGTCCATGGACCACGTGGATCCACTAAGAGCCAGATCCAGAGGCCAATACTTTATTGATTACCTGGTCTCCCTGATATGCTCCACTCTAAAAATAAACTTTGAGCCCCTGGATATCACTGCCAACTCAGATCCTGTGTCCAACAGTTTTGTGAAATATCTAAATATTCCTCTTTTCTTAGCTTATTGGATTTTGTGATAGGTTCATTTTGGGAATGCCTACATGTACTTGCTGTTGTGTTTCCCTGTCCTTCCTCCTGGGTACTTGACTCTTCCCATCAGGAATTCCTTTCTGAAAGCTGGTTTGGGTCTGGAAAGTAAGCAAGAGAGAGTTTAGCTTTTATTTGGACAAGGAGTCTTAATGGGCCTAGGTCTCCTTGACATTATTTTGATTGCATAGTGTAGGCCAGGATTCAGAAACTTACTCCATAAAGGGCCAGATAATGCCATAGAATACTATTCAGCTATTAAAAACATGGAGACTTTACATCTTTTGTATTAACCTGGATGGAGGTGGAACACATTCTTAGTACAGCATCACAAGAACGAAGAAGCAAGAATCCAATGACTCAATTCTAATATTATGGCAGTTGATGAGCTAACACAAGGGATGGGGTAGGGGAATGAGGGATTGGAGAGGGGGACGAGGGAGTGGAATGGAGGGCTCTCAGTGTATGGCATACCTCTTGGGGGTGGGACACAATTACAAGAGGGACTTTACCTAACAACAATCAGTGTAATCTAATTCTTTGTACCCTCAATGAATCCCAAACAATTAAAAAAAATAAATATTTTAGGCCTTGTCGGAAACAAAGTCCCTTTTACAACTACTCAGCCCTTCCACTGTAGCAGATAATCATCCATAAACAATATGTAAATGAATAACCATGGCTATGTTTCAATAAAACTTTATTTGTGGATATTACATTTGAATCACATAATTTTCACATGCTGTGAAATATTCCTTGGATTTTTTTCAGCCACAGAAAATGTAAGAATAATTCTTAGTTCAGGAGCTGTGCAAAATTCATGGTGATAGGCTGGATTTGGCTTGGAGGCTGTAGATTGCTGACCCCTGGTTTAAGCAATGCCCTTGTCGGCTTCCCATTTATCTTGTTCCTAGACATGCTATGTTCTCTGAACTGTTTCTATAGCTCTCTGCAGGCCAGACCCCTCAGGTGCACTAAGGCTGTTATAGCAAAAAGATAATTGTGCCTTGATTCTAATAGTTAAGCACCACCAACTTGAATTTACTGTCAATATTCTACCATCCTCACTGCGATTAGGGGGCCCAGTCTGAACAGCATTTATTAGGCATGGTCTACAGAGCTTCCTAGTGATGCTGGTGCCCTGCTCACCAGTGTATTCCCCATTGTATTGTAAAGCCTAATATCTCCATGCTGCCTCTGTCCTGTCATAGAACACAGCTGGCTGTTGGGTTTTCAGCCTTACCTAGTCTGTACACCCTTGCACCTCTACTCTTTTGAGCCTTTTGATCTCTCCATCTGCCATCACAGTTCTGGTATTTCTACTTCACTTAGTGTGAGACGTGCTTTCAAGCTTCTAAGAGCCTTCTTAGTCTGTGTTCATTGTCTGCTTGGACCTTTGCCAGCATAATAAGTCTTACATCACAGCACAGGGTGTTTAGGACAATAAGCTCCCCTTTACCCAACTTTATATTCTACCCCCTCTCATTAGCAGGATCCATCTCCACACATATTCCCCATGCTCCTGATGGTACATGTTAGCTAGTGTGTTGGTTGTAATCTCTTAATTACATGCCCATTTCGCCCTGTTGTTTATTAAATCGCCAGAAGTTATAATTTCCTTATATATATATATATATATATATATAATTTCTTTCAGAGTCTCTGCTTCCCATATATAAAATAAGATATATCATCCATGATATTTACTTATAAACAGCATTAACTCTATTTTTGGCAGAAAGGAGAATTGTTTTTTAGAGGATAGACTATATAGAGGCAGGAGAAGAGGCTCAGGCTTGGAAGCCATACACCTGAGAAAAATGCCCTACTATGCTGTCTCTCACGGTAGAGACCCTTCTGTTGCCACGATTGCTGGACACAGACATGACATCTAGCATCACGGATGTGTGCAGTGCCACCCACAGATCACTGTCTCTTCCACTTCTGGGGCTTGTTTGTTTCATCTTCTTTCATGCCAGAAAGCGGAGTCCCCAGGATGCCTGTTCTCACACATGTCTCCCTTCTGAATACACGTCCCCAGTGAGTGAGTCTCATCAAGGAAGGCTGGATCACTTGTCCTGGTTGTCTACAAGTCTGGAAAAAATGATTCTGTTTTCTACCTTGGGATGCAATATTTGTAAAGTGAGAAATCCCCCAAATAGGAAGCCTGTTTAAACACTGCCAAGTGGTCACACAGAAGATGAAATTACACTAGAGAAGGAGAGTTATGAACACTAAAGGCCTAATACACAGAGTAAGAAGTCCAGATGGTCTCTAAGCACCTTCCCAGCTCTGACGTTCTTGGCTTTTATGATCCTTACAAGAATATTTCTTTGCATTTAAAGCACATAGAAACATAACATAAAACCAAGACATTCGCAAAACTCTTTGCCATGATTTTATAAATTTGACTGTCTAATTCTGTCTAGTACCAAAATACATGTGTATATACACATGCACACACACATACTACATACACTCATTTATATAACTAGCTTGGCTTCTTTAGTTTTTAAGCTAAAAACATCATCCAAGTTCCTATTTCTAAGAATAAGAAGAAATTTTGGGTACTACAAATAAAATTATTTAAATATTTTAATTTATAAAGTAAAAAAAATTCTAATTTCAATTATTTTCCAAGACATATTCCTAAAACCTCCTTGGCTACTTGTTCAATCAAAGGATTTGAAGATCGTTCAAGGAACCTAAGTTTTTGGTTACTTTTTCGTACATTAAGGTTACTTGAATTTCAGCTCAATTTAACCTATCAGCTTTACTTGAATTTCAGATTAGGTATGTTTTGCTTCCTCACCAACACACCTAAAGATTATGTGCATATAATTTATTCCTCTAAGCAGCACACTTTCATAATTCTCAGTTGGGGGAGAGGCATGTCCATCAGTCGAAAATCGTTACTTTAGCCCATCCTAGATTCCTCATCCTTTGACAGGAGTGGAATGCCATAGGCCATGCATCCAGGGCAGACTGTTAGTTGCCTACACGAGATCCATCTTCCTTTTATTCCTCCACTTTGATTCTGGCAGCAAAGTGCCCAGCCTCCTTTGTAGCTGGAGGTAGACAAAGCAAGGGGAGATTATTGACCAGAGCTTCTGATAAAATGCCTTAAAAGGTATTGACTCACCTGACAGCTTTACCCTTTTATAACTTACTTTCCTTTTTTCTTATATATATATATATATATATATATATATACACACACACACACACACATATGTGTGTGTGTGTGTGTTTTTTTTTTTTTTTGCCCCTGTATTCCTGTCAGTCACCAATGGTGAAGTGTTGGGTATTGTGGATGTCCAGTTATGAAAGTTTTTTTTTTTTATTGTTAAATCATAGCTGTGTACATTAGTGCAATCGCCTGTACCCATTCTAAGATGCACCATAGATGTGGCCCCACCCATTACCCTCCCTCCACTGAAACCTCCCCCCTCCCTTCCCCTTCCTTGGCCCTTTC
>CAUYPK010126452.1:0-12365 GCA_963574355.1 Loris lydekkerianus | reverse complement strand
TATTTTGTTTTAGGAGATTAAAAGTCGATGACCATCCTCTTCTAGCTTGAAAGGTTTCAGCAGAGAGATCTGCAGTTATTCTAATATTCTTCCCCTTGTAGGTAATGGTTTTCTTTCATCTGGCAGCTTTCAGAATTTTCTTGTTCATTTTAACATTAGTGAAATTGATTATGAAAGTATCCTTTGTACTCACCCCTACTATGAAACTAATTTAGCGTTTTCACATGAATGTTGTAACCCATTTTGCAACCTAGGAATGGGGGAAGGAGGAAACGGAGGGGAGGGAGGGGGAAGGTGGGTGGAAGGTGGGGGATTGGTGAGAATACATTTGTGGTGCATCTTACAATGGTATATGTGAAACTTACTAAATGTAGAATGTAAATGTCTCAATACAATAACTGTGAAATTGCCAGGAAGGCTATATTAACCAGTGTGATATAAATGTGTCAACCAGTCTGTGAAACTAGTGTATGATGCCCCATGATCATACCAATGTACATAGCTATGATTTAATAAAAAAAAGTGAACATTTATGTTACAATAGAAATAAACATTAAAATTATTATGATAACCACTTACAAAAGACTACACATAGCATGACTGAACTCAGAATAAAACATGAAGACAAAGCCAATTGTCTGCTAGGAGTAGGGGACAGACGGGGGATGGTGGTGGAGAAACGTAAGTGACTGCTAGTAGGTATTGACATTCTTTGTGTGAGGGGAGAAGGCAAAGTTGTAAAATTAGACTGTGATGATAGCTTTACAGTTGTGTTACTATACTAAGAAACAGAATTGCACACTATCAGAGGGTGAATGACTTATTTTAATGAAGCTAATTGATGATATTCTTCTAAACCTGAGGTAATCAAAAGGCTGGCAGCATAAGAAGTACCCAGAAGGTGAGAGGACTTGAGAAACAATCAATCCTATCTCCCTGCTCACAAAGAGGTTACCAAGAATTGACGTGAAAGGCAAATTGTTCCATCCTAGCGAAGTTGTCATTTTCTTTTTTACTGAAACAGGGTCTGACTTCTTTCATCTGAGTAGTGTGCATTGACATCATGCTAGCTAACAGCAATTTCAGAGTTCTAGTCTCAACAGTTCCTATTGCCTTACTTCCCCAGCATCTGGCGGTGCAGAGGCTACTCTACAATGTCCACTTATTTGAACCATCTCCTTCTGCCTCCCAGATTGTTAGGATTGCACATGTGAGCAACCACTCCAAACTTTGAATTTGGTATATTTTTAAACTATGGTTTGTGGCAAGGGATGAGGCTTTATGTCTGTTATCTTGGCACTTTGGGAGGCACAGTCAGTTGGATTGTCTGAGTTTCTGAATTTGAGAACAGTTTGAGCACTAGTGAGATCCTCATCTCTGAAGAATGAAAAACATCCGGATGTTATTTAGGCATCTGGACTCCCAGCTGAGAGAATTTGTTAGATTCATGAGAACACTGGAATCTTCCTGTGAGCTATGATTACAGGGCACTTTAATGAGGGCAAACAAATCAAACATCTCAACACATAAATGGAGATAACGTTTTGTAGGGAATTTACCTCTCATTGATATAATTTTTATTATTAATTCATACATGTGTACATTAATTCAAACATGGGGTACAGTGATGATTTTACATCACTGTTGGTAGATACAATTTGAAATATTTTCATTGACCTAGTTAACATAGCTTTCATGACATTTTCTTAATTATTGTTTTTAGACATTTATATTGTGTATTTAGTACGTTTCACTTGTACCATTCTAAGATGCATCATAGGTGTGATCCAACAAATTACCCTCTCTTCACCCATCTTCCCCTCCCCTCCCTTGTCCCATTTTCTTGTACTGTAATAGGGCGATAGCTTTTATATGAAAGCTATAAATTTCATATAAGTTTCATAGTAGGGCTGAGTACATTAAATACTTTTTCTTCCATTCTTGAGATACTTTTGTAAGAAGAATATTTTCCATCTCCATCTATGTAAACATGAAAGATGTACAGTCTTCATCTTTCTTTAAGGTTGCATAATATTCCATGGTGTTTATATCTCACAATTTATTGATCCATTCATGGGTCGATGGGCATTTGGGCTTCTTCCATGACTTAACAATTATGAATAGGGCTGCAATAAACATAAACATTCTGATATAAATATCTTTGTTATAATGTGATTTTTGGTCTAGATATTTGAAGAATACTTAGAGATGTAGAAATAGAACTGCCATTTGATCCTATAAATCCTCTACTAGGTATATACTCAGAAGATTGTTTATGCTTACAACCAAGAATATAAAGTAGAAATTATTCCCCTAGATTAGATGTCAAATAGAAAAATGATTCTCACATTGGAAAATAGTTTTCCTACAACTTCTATTAATCAAACATGTGGATTTTATTTAACTTTAATGCTTTGATATCGTAGATTCTTATAGTCACTGGAACCTTCCTACACATTGTTTGTTTGTTTGTTTGTTTGTTTGTGTTGGTAGATATATAGAGCCTCATTTTATTGTCCTCAGTAGAGTGTCATGGCATGGCACACCTCACAGCAACTGTAATAAGTGACCTAGCAAAAAGACCCTAATAGTCCCTAACTGTCCCAGACTGAGTCTTCACACATCTCAACCCTCCCCCCCACCTTCCCCCTGACAATATCTTGGAACAGGTTTCAGAATGAAATAAGGAAGTTTCCTGGGTTCTCAAAATCTCCAAGCCACATGTAAAACAATAGTAAAAACTTACTCAAGCAGAGTTTCCCAAGCTACTGAGTCTCCTAAGTTTGTCCCCATGCCAACTGCCATGATGTAACCCCCTGAAAAAACTCACTGTAATCCCACCCTGAGCTACCCCCTGAACCAACTACCTGACTATAACCCAGCCCTGAGCGAACTGCCATATTCTGCTCCTATGCTTGCTTGCCTGCTTGCCAATACAGCACAAAAATGATATGAAAATTAGCCTGCTCCTCATTTCGGGGCTGCCACGCCCTGCACAGGTATAATAAAATATCATCTCATTTATACCTGAAGTGAGGCCCGACTTTTTCTTACAGGTGGCAAATGGGTACAACACAACCTCAAAATTCTGGGCTTAGGCAGTTCTCTTCCCTCAGCCTCCCTAGTACCTTGGACTAAAGTGCTGACAACATCACTCAGCTATTCTTATGATGCAGTTTGACGGTGTCCAGGTTTGAGTTCTCCACTCTCGGTCTCTGGGGACAGTGCCCTACCCACTGAGAAATAGGTGCCACCACCTATTTCACACAGTAAATTCTTGCTTCAAATAAGGCTTTTCATATGCACTCTAAAAATCCAGTGTACACCCTCCACTTCCTGTGTTGGGGGTCCTTCAATCTATGCCAATATTCCTTTCCTTCAATCAGTCTGAGCTCAGGAAGCATACATCTCTAAAAAACTCCTACCCTTCAGACCAAATGGCAATATTATAATGAACGAATTCAAAACCCACTTATTCTGATGTATTTCCCACCCCCATGGACAACAATAAATCTCATCCTTTATGTAGTTCCATATTTCATATGCCTACTGACCTTTCCTCCTACTTCGGCTCTTGGACACTGTGCTAACAAATTTTCTTTCTTTCTTTCATTATCATTCATGACACAGACTCTGGCTAGTTTGCATAGGCTGAAGTGTTGTGGCATCAGCCTAGCCCACTGCAACATCCAACCCTTGGATTGACAAAATCCTACTGCCTTGGCCTGTGGAGGAGCTGAAACTAAAGGGTAGAGCCACAACCTTTGACAACTTTTTTTTACTTAGTAAAGACCAGGTGTGCAATCGAGGATGTGGATATCTTGATGTTACTCAATCTTGTCTTCAAACCCTGAACACAGTGTATTAGCCCACCATGGACTCCCAGAGCAAGCCAATATTGTACTCATGCATGGCATAATTGATTTAGCTATGCTTCAGTTATGACCTTATCAGGACATTAGAGGAATTTTCCATACTTTTTTGCTTATCAGTTTTCATTAGTGAATGTAAATTAAATGTGTGGCCCAAAATAACTCTTCTACTTCCTATGTGACCAAGAAGCCAAAAGTTGGGACACACCTGGTGCGGAGGTCATGAATGTTGGAAGTTTCCTAATAGGCTGATATTTCCCATGATCAGAATAAATATCTGCATGTATAGAGTTCTCTACTGGACAAATTGCCTAATTGTATTTCAAGAGAGGACCTTTAGTAGGACACATGTCACTGAAACAAGCCTATTTTATAGAAAGAAATAAAATTTCATAAAAAATAGAACTCAGAATTGTATGATGTACCTCTCAGGTCTGTGAAATAACTGTCTCATATTTGAGCTTGGGTTTTGGTGTGTAACATCCCAAGTCAGCACTAGGTATTAACCATACTCTTTTTAAAGATTAAAAACTTCTTGATGTTAAAAGGAAAGGAACATTGTCAAATCTCTTGGCTGGATATACAAACTTTTGAAAGCAGAAATTGATTGTGGAGAACAGAACCTCACTCTTTTCTAACAGGTTTAAACCAATGACAAATCCAGATAGCCAGTACAAATGCTTAGCAGGAATAAGGTTAAGCATAAACATGGTAAACCAGAGCAACACCCATTGCAATGTTATTCCTGGTGCACGTGTAGTGACTTCATTGAGTAATGTCCTAGGATGTAGGCCTGTGGTCAAAGATACTAAGTGAAATTTTCTGCTCACTTCAGCTGGTATCAGTCAAGTGTTTGGACTAGGACACTTCTTACCCCTCCATCCACAAACAGAGAAGTGTTTTTCCATTTGTGTCTTATTGATTCTATTGAATGTTGAGATTTTAGGTACAAGGCTGACAGAACAGCTGGTATTTTGTACAGCAGTGTGACTCAGTCTGCATCACAGGTGACATAATTTTATGAAGTCACTTAAGTAGGATGCTATTTGTTTTTGCTTTGTTTTTTTTGAAGACATAGTTTCACTTTGTCACCCTTGTACAATGCCATGACATTACAGCTCTCAGCAAGCTCCTACTCCTGAGCTTAGGCGATTCATTGCCCTTAACCTCCCAAGTAGCTTGTACTACAGAAGCTCATTACAACACCAAGATATATATATATTTTTTATTTGCAGTTTGGTCAGCGTCATGTTTGAACTTGCCACCCTTATTATGTAGGGATGAATTCCTACCCACTTTGTCATAAGAAAGGCCCCAGGAACACTATTTCAAGGACCTGTTTGACAACTACCCCAAAACATCCATTTGAGAGAAGCTTACACATGTACTATCCTTGGCTACAGCCCCAATTTTGCATAGTTTTACATGTCTTAAGCAAGTCTATTTTGCTTGAAACATCAAAGTAATTCTGGTCTTTTTAGATGATGAAAATCTTTGTTGGTTGGTTTGATGGTTTGTTTAGGCATGTGTTTGTGGGGGGATATTTTTAGATAAAGTTTTTATATGTTGCTCAGGGTGGTTTTTAATCACATCATCTTAGAGCATAAAAACATCAAACACCAGGATTTAGTCAATTCTGCCTGAAACTTCGATGTGGCTATGATTACAGGTTGCCTGTTGTAATACCTAGATGATAATTCACTTTTTACTAGAGACAGGATTTGACCATTGCTCAGTTTTTTCTCAGCAACCCCCTGGTTCAAATACTATACTCATATCAGTATGTCAGAGGGCTGGCATGATAGGTGTGAGCCACCAAGTTTGGTCATTTTCTCTTTCTTTGTTTCCTCCACCCCTCACTCCCTTTGCCCATCTCTCACTTTTCCTTCCATCATGCAATTGTCTCTCTCCCTCATTCAATTTCTTTCTTTCTGTCTTTCTCTCTCTCTCTCTCTCTCTCTCTTTTTCTCTCCCTCCCTATCTCTTTTTCTTTTCATTTCTTTCCTATATCCCTCTCCTTTGAACCTTAAGGGATATTTCTGTAGTAACAAAGAAACAAGCTATTCAAGTAATCCCTGTATGTTTCATCTCTGTACTTGAAACAGGTGAATTTGGTGGAATTTAAATTATATCTATACATATTTGTTATTTATTAATGTACAGGCTTTTATCTAGGAGGAAAATAGAGAACAGCCTTCCCTGAAACATAAACATTTATGAGTATCATAGCTCACACCTCTAATCCAAGAAATTTCAGAGGCCATGGGAGAAATATCTCTGGAATCTAAAGAGTTTTAGACCAGATGGAATAATATAGCAAGACCCAACTTGTCCAGGAAATTAGCTAAAACTTCTCCAGCTGTGATGGCATAGGCCTATACTTTCAGCTTCTCAGAAGCCTAAACTCAGGAGGATCAGTTGATATTAGCAGCTTGCACTTGATATTAGCACCTTGAAATATGATGGTACCAATGTATTTTTCTCAGGCAAAGCAAGAAACACACTATCCAATCTATAAGAGAGATCTTGTACAGGCACAGGAAAAGTCTGTTAGCAAACAAAATATTTTATACATGTATCCCAAATGGGATTTATTACCAGGATTACCACTCCAGTTCAATATGAAAAAATAAAGTAATAGAAAATTCTACATTAATTGAATCAATAAGGAAAACTACATGGTCACCTCAAGAGACACAGAAAAGTCTTTTGACAGATGCAATTATGTCTTGTTGATAAAATTTATTTATTTATTTATTTATTTAGTCATAGCTGTGTACATTGATATGATCATGGGGCATCATACACTAGGTTCATAAACCGTTTGACACATTTTCATCACTCTGGTTGACATAGCTTTCCTGGCATTTTTTTAGTTATTGTGCTAAGATATTTACATTCTACATTTACTAAGTTTCACATATATTCTTGTAAGATGCACTGCAGATGTGGGATAAATTATTTAAATATTAGACTAGGGGAGGCACCTGTTTTTCAGTGAGTGGGGTACTGAGCCCATATACCAAGCATGGCAGGCTCAACTCCAGCCCTAGCCAAATTACAAGAACAATGAAAAAAATATTAAATGAGAAGAGAAAGTCCTCAGGACTACTAATGGGATTTATATATGAGTGGATACATATAAAGTGCTATATTCACATGATGGAATATTTTTCAACAATCAAAAGGAATGAAGTGTTCATTTATATTACAATAGGAATGAACATTTATGTCATTCTCATATGAAAACACAGTCACCTACAAAATACTACCCAGAGCATGAGTGAAATCAGTAAAAAAACATCAAATCAAGGTCAATTGTCTACTAGGAGTAGAAGTCAGATGGTGGACAGTGGTGAGGATATGAAGGTGTCTTCTAGTATTATTGATGTTCTTTGTGTGAGGAGAGAAGAAAAAAGTTTAAAAGTAGATTGTGATAAAAGCTGTAAAATTGTGTCAACTACAGAAATTATCTCATATACAAGGAAACACAGTATTGCATAAATTCAAAGGGTTAGCTATTTATTTCAATGAAGCTATTTGAAGAGGTTCTCGAAAACTTGAGGTGCTCAAAAGGCTCACAGTATACAAACTATTCAGGTCATGAGAGTATTTGAAAGACAGTTAAGCCTACATCCCTGGTCACACACAGGCTAGCATAAATTGATATGAAACAGACATTGTTGCATCCTACCAAACTTTTCATTTTGTTTTTCCCTTGAAAAAGAGTCTGACAACTTCCCCCTATGTAGAGTGCCCTAATTTCACCCTAGCTAATCATAATAACAGACTCGTGTATCAATAGATCCTATTGCCTCAGCCTACTGAGCATCTGAATGCTCAGGAGCTCCCCTACAGTGCTCTGTTACTTTGGACCACCCCCTTCTGCCTCCCAGAGTGTTAGCACTACAGGTGTGAGCCACCAGCCCAGACCACAAATTTGGGATAATTTTCAAACTATGTTTGGTGGAAAGTGGTGGTGCTTCATGCCTGTCATCTAGGGACATTGAGAGACTCCATCAGTTAAATTGTCTGAGTTTCTAAATTGGAGACCAACCTGAGCACTAGTGAAATCCCCATCTTGAAGATTTAAAAAAATGGCTGATGTTATGAAGGTTGCTACAGTCCCAGCTGAGGGAATAGGTTCGCTTGCTGACAACACTTAAAGTTTTCTCTGATCGATGATACCAGGGCACTCTACCTAGGGCAATGAAATGAGATCCATCTCAATATGTGAAAGGAGAAAACCATTGGTCTGAAATTACCCCTCTTTGTACTTTTGGCAACAGATCTAGAGTTGAAATTATTCCCCTAGATTAGATGTCAACTAGACAAATTATTATCTCATATGAAGATAGTATTCCTACAACCTCTATTATTTAATCCTTTGCATTTTACGTAACTCTGACACTTTGATATCTTAGATTCTTGTAGACACTGGAAACTGCACACATAATGACTTATTGACTCAAATTAGAGTTTTTCTGTGTAAACTAAAAGATTGAAGGATACCATTCACTGCTTCTGTTGAACTCCTTCAATCTGGGTCAATATTCTATTACCCTCATCAGTCCAAACCCAGGGATCAAAAATGTCTGGAGAACACCTACCAGTTAAATCAACTGACAATTTCTTAATGAATCAATCTCAAACCCACTTTTCCTATCAAATTTCCAGCCCCCTGGTGTCCACAATAAATCTACTCTTTTACATAATCCTATATTCCATGTGATCCGGGATGTGGGTATCCTGTTTTTGATCAGCCTTGTCTCCAATCCCTGATCTTAGGGGATATGCTCAAATTGGTCTTCCAGAGAAACCAAACGTTGTAGTCATGTGTGGCAATAGTCATTGAAGTCTACTTAAGGAGCTTTGAAAGGCTGTGAGGAATGTCCAATCCTCAGAACCTAGAGACACATAATAATTATACGAGGATTGTTTTGAATATTCATAGTGGCAGATTTCACCACAATTATGTCTATTTCTTTTTTCTTTTCTTTTTTTTTTTTTTTTGCATATCAGGTTCCATTACTGATTGTGTATTGGAAGTGTGGCTCAAAATAACTCTTCCACCTCATATGTGGCCAGGAAGCCAGTAGTTTGGACACACCTGGTCCAGAGTTCAGAAATTTTGGAACTTTCCAGATAGGCTGATATTTTCCAGGATCAGAGTAAATCACTGTAGGTATGGAGTACTCTACTTGACACATTACCTAACCAGATTTGGAGATAGGACCTTCAGTAGGATACCTACCATCTGAAACAAGCCTATTCTTGAGAATGAAGTAAAATCTCAGGAAAAGTAGAACTGAGAATTGTATGATCTTTCTGTCAGGTCTGTGAAATCACTATCTCATCTTTGGGCATGGATTCTTGGTTTGTAAAAAACCCAGAGCAGCATGAGGTATAAACCATACTCTTCCACTCTCTTACAAATCTATGATGTAAAAAGAAGTGGGAAGTTTATTCAATTCCTTGGCTGTATATACAAAAAAAAATTTAGAAGGAGGAATTGAGTGTGGAGAACAGAACTCCAGGCTTTTGTAACAGTTTGAACCCAATGACAAACCTAGATAGCCAATAAACATGATTAGCAGGAATAAGGTACTATGCCAGGGGAAACACCCATTTTGATGTCATTCAAGGTGACCCTACAGGTGAAGTAGTGACTTCATCCTTTAATGTCCTAGGATCTAGGCTTCTGGTAAAAGATACTAAGTGGCCTTTTCTACTCATTTTAGCTGGTATTCCTCAAGTGTTTGAACCAGGACACTTCTTAGCCCTCCATCCACAGACAGAGAAGAGGTCTCCTATTTGTGCCTTATTGATTCTATTAATGTTTGAAGTTCTCTTCACTAGCATGACAAAACAGTTGATATTTTTTATAATAGTGTAACTCAGGCTTCACCACAGCTGACATAATTTCAGTTAAGTAGGAGGTTATGTTTTTTGTTTTTTTCTTTCCTGCAGACAGAGTTTTGTGTTGTGATCCTCGGTAGAGTGTTGTGGCATTACAGCTTACAGCATGCCCTACTCCTGAGTTTAGGCAATCCATTGGCCTAAGCCTCCAGAGTAACTGGAACTACAGGATCCAAAAACAGCACCTGACTATTTTTTTTTTTTTTTATTTGCACTTTGGCTATGGCTGGGTTCAAATTCACCACCCTCTTTATGTGGGGTTGGCACACTGCCCACTTTGCCACAGGCAATGTCCCGGGAACACTATTGCAAGAATCAGTTTGACACCTACCACAAAAAATACATTCCATAGAAACTTACAAATTTATTTTACCTGGCTACAGCCTCAATTTGTTTATAGAATTACAGTTCTTAATCATGTGTAACTTACTTGAACCATAATGGTAATTCTGGTCTTTTTAGATGCTTAAAATCTTTGTTGGTTGGTTTGTTGTTTTTGTTTTGTTTTGTTTTGTTTTTTTGCATATCTGTGTGTATTGATATTTTAGAGATACGATTTTCTTATTTGGCTCAGGCTGTATTTTTGTGGCCTACTCTAGATCATAGTAATCACAAACCCCAGGATTTAGTCAGCCCTCCTGCCTGAGAATCCCATGGGGAGAGAAATACAGGTTCCTGTCTCAAAGGTTATATAATGTTGTTTGTTTGTTTTTCTTTTTAAATGAACAGGGTCTGACTGTTGCTCAGTTCCTTCACAGGACCCCCTCATTCAAGAACTCCACTAATCTCAGCATGCCAGTGGGCTAGGATTATGTGTAATCCATCATGTTTTGTCATTTTTTCTTTCTTTGTTTCCCTTTGTCCCTCCCTCCCTTCTCTCCTCTCTAATATTATCTTTCTTTCACACAATTCTATCTCTCTAAATTACTTGTCTCCATTTTTTAATTTCCTTCATTTCTTCTTTTCCTCTATCTCCGTCCTCTACAACTTAAGGTAGAGTTCTCTAGTAACAATAAAACAAACTATATAAGTGATCTCTGAACTCTGCACTTTATCTTTACTCCCTGCAATTCTCTCTCTAATTCACTTGGTCTCTCCATTCTTTTCTTTCCTTCATTTCTTTCTATCTTCTATGTATGTCCTCTATACCTTAAGAAAATATTCTCTAGTAACAAAAAAATAAAAAAAATACAAGTGATTTATTAAACTCTGCCGTTTAAGTGAGTGAATTGTAGAGTGTGTGAAATATATCTGAATAGAGTTGTTTTTTTAACTATATTAATTATATATGAGGATAATATAAAAAAATCTGTAACCCCAGCAATTTTAGAGACCAAAGCAGAAAGATCAGTGGAAGTTGAGAGGTTTGCAGCCAGACTGAGCAACATAGTGTGACCCCACTTATCCAAGACACTAGTGCAAATATTTCCCAGAAGTGGTGACACGGACTTGTATTCTGAGATGCTCAGAAAAACAGGCTCAGGAGGATCGCTTGAGGTTATGTACTTGCATTTTATTGAGCTATGATGGTACCAATGCATTTTTCTGTAGCAATGGTAGAAACACAGTATCCAATCTATAACAGATACTATACAGGTGCAAGAAAAGGCTGGTCACATACAAAATAATTTATACAGGTATCCCAAATGGCATTTATTACCAGAATTGTCTATACAGCTCAATATGGGAATCTCATCTAATAGAACACAACTCATTGATAGTATCAATAAGGAAAAAATCACAATTTACTCAAGAAGCACAGAAAAAACTTTTGACAAAGGCAACTTATCTTGTTTATAAAATATTTTTAAAATATTACCTAAGGAGAGGTACTTTTTGATCAGTGAGTAGAGCACCTGCCCCATAAACATAGGGTGGAAGGTTCAAACCCAGCCCCAGGAAAACTGCAACAACAACAACAACAAATAAAAAAAAAAAAATTGTAGATGAGAAGGGAATGTCTTCAGAAATACTAATGGAATTTATACATGAGTGGATACATATAAGTGCTATATTCACATGACAGAATATTTTTCAACAATCAAAAAGAATAAAGTGCACATTTATGTTACAGTAGCAATGAACAATAAAAACATTATGATAAGGAAAGAAGGCCACTTACAAAAGACAACACAGAGCATAACTCAACTCAGAATAATACATCAAGAAAAGGCAAATTGTCTTCTGGGAGTAGCGGGCAGGCAGTGTAGATGGTGGGGAAAACAAAAGGAACTGCTACAAGGTATTGATATTTTCTGTGCTAGGGGAGAAGACAAAGATGTAAAATTAGATTGTGATGATATTTGTTAAATTGTGTCATGATATTAAAAAACACAAAATTGTACACTTTCAAAAGATGAACTACCTATTTCAATGAAGCTACTTGAAGATATTTTCTACAACTTGAGGTGATCAAAATGATCACAGTATTAATTTGCATTCCCACCAGCAGTGCAGAAGTGTTCCCTTTTCCCCACATCCACACCAACATCTATGGTTATGCGTTTTTGTGATGTGAGCTAATCTTACTGGAGTTAGATGATATCTCAAAGTGTTTTTTGATTTGCATTTCTA